>APFE030598379.1:137758-148240 GCA_000404065.3 Pinus taeda
CCCCGCTCGGCCGGCAGCCCGTTGATTCCTAGAATTGACGGGCCGCTAGCTTGGCGGGGTGGGAACTTGTGTAATCATTGTTGCAATGGGGGCAATGAAATTTAGTGGTTCCAACCCCTCTCCCTGCTTCAGGCCTGTTAACATATTTCCACAATGGGGTTTGGTCTTGTTTAGTTTTATGAGAATCATGTTCACCCTCCTCCAGTTCCTCCTCACCGGGGTTTTCATCAAATCCACTTTCTCCAGCTTTTTCATCCCCCTCTTCATTTTGGCCCCTCCGTTTCCTACTCTCCAGCACCATAATAACCATAAAAGGGACCAAGAAGAGGAAAATGCCAAGAAATATAGCCAGGTCCATGATGTTTGATATTTGTAGGCTTTTGAATCTGCAAATTACTACCGAACTAAATTACTACCTAACTAAATTAAACTAACTAAACTAACTAAATTACTAAGTTATTTACCTCTTTGCAGGCTTGGTCTTTGCTCCTCGGCACTTGCTCCTCGCTTCTCCTCGCTCCTTTTCTCTTGCTCTCATTCAAGTGATAATGAAATATTTTTTGCCCCATTGTGTTTTTAAAACTTAATTTTTTTTTTTAAATTTGATTTTTTTTGGCGTCCACGATTTTTTGTTTGTTTGTTGTTTATTGTCGTCTCTGTCAGATCGCTCCCGTCGTCGGCCTAATCGCTCTCGGAGCGAATATTTAAAGCCCAGGAGCGATCGGGAGTGATCGCTCCCTGATCGCTCCCCAGCTGTAATTTTCGCTTCGGGAGCGATCTCCCGATATCACTCCTGATTTTGGCAAGGAGCGGAATTTTTTTTATTGGGAGCGCGCTCCCAACCCGCTCCCGCCCGGAGCGCGGATTGGGAGGGGGAGCGAGGGGGGGGAGCGCTCCCCTGCAACTCTGCATACAACCTTACAAACACTCCTCTATTTAAGATGTCTTAGGCACTGGTCTACAATCAACCCATAGGTTGTCCTTAGGGAGCTTTTGAATCTGCAAATTACTACCTAACTAAATTACTATCTAACTAAATTAAACTAACTAAACTAACTAAATTACTAAGTTATTTACCTCTTTGCAGGCTTGGTCTTTGCTCCTCGGCACTTGCTCCTCGCTTCTCCTCGCTCCTTTGCTCTTGCTCTCATTCAAGTGATAATGAAATATTTTTTGCCCCATTGTGTTTTTAAAACATAATTTTTTTTTAAATTTGATTTTTTTTGGCGTCCACGATTTTTTGTTTGTTTGTTGTTTATTGTCGTTTCTGCTGGATCGCTCCCGTCGTCGACCTAATCGCTCCCGGAGTGAATATTTAAAGCCCGGGAGCGGTCGGGAGTGATCGCTCCCTGATCGCTCCCGAGCTGTAATTTTCGCTTCGGGAGCGACGGGAGCGATGTTGTCGATATCACTCTTGATTTTGGCAAGGAGCGGAATTTTTTTTATTGGGAGCGCGCTCCCGACCCGCTCCCGCCCGGAACGCGGATTGGGAGGGGGAGCGAGGGGGGGGGGGAGCGCTCCCCCGCAACTCTGTATACAACCTTACAAAGACTCCTCTATTTAAGATGTCCTAGGCACTGGTCTACAATCAACCCATAGGTTGTCCCTAGGGAGCTTTCTTGTCTCATGCGACACTTGTGCTATGTGGTGCAAGATTTATCGACAACAATAGGAACAAGTTCTCGACCAAGTTCTACCCCGAATGAAGCACTGATTCTTCCCCAAAATCCTTCTGATCTTCTCTGCGTCAAACTGCTCTCCCAGGCTCAGCGTCAAGCTGCCCATGCAGACTCTGCGTCAAATTGCCTCTGCGTTGCCTCTTTCTGCGTCACCCTATTCCTGCTCTGCGTCTTGTTGCCTTGAACTCTCTGAATGTGCTGATGCCCTCTCTCTCTATCTCACTTGCAACTCTCGCTCTGAATCAATTTTCTCTTGCCAAACTTTGACCAGTGAGAAAATCTTACTCAGGTAACTGAGTATCTGCCTCTTGTGTATTTTCCAAATGATCGTCAACCCCCTTCTTATATTTTCCTATTGGACAACCAATGAGCTAGATTAACTCTTAATCAAAGGCTCAGATCGTTTTGACTTGATATCCGTCTTTTTCTAGAAGTTTCACCCACAGTTAAAATAATACCCATTAATATTTTAATTTTCCTAAGTTTAGACTTAGGAACCCCAATAAAAATATTAATTATTTTAATAAAATTGTCTCTAGGTGGATTTTCCCAAAATGATTTTTTTATTCTTTGGAATGCATGTGCGCAAGCCTCCTTGCAAAATTTGAGGCCTAGAGCACATCCAATGCTACCCCAAATCAACAATCCTTAGCGAGGAATGTGCTCTAACAATCTACTATTGCTACATACTTCTCCGATTCTGAAGCATCGTGCTTTGCGCTGCTGATGTCTAACATGCTGTCCACCAACTACTGCGCTCCTACTGTAACTGTATTGTTGCTCTGCCACTGCCAATGCTACATTTGTACTACATCTCCCTCTAAATCTCTGCATCTGTGCTGCTGCTAGCACTGCCACTGCCAACTGTCCCTGCATTGCAAACTGCTGCTGCTATTGAAATGGATTTTCAATCATACCCATTTGCTCTCTAAACTGAGTGAACTTAGCTCTTCCGAGAGCCTTTGTGAGTATATCGACCATCTGCTCTCCTGTGGGGACATACTGTAGCTGTACTGCCCCACTCTAAACATAGTCTCTAATAAAGTGAGAATGGATATCAATATGTTTCGACTGATCATGAAACACTGGATTCTCAGAAGCTCCTCTAAGTAGACCCTAAACAACTACGTTATGCTTCTATTCTCCTTGGCCTCGTTGCCTGCCTAAACCACACCTAAAAGCAACCCATACGGATTTGTCTTAGCCCAAGAACAACCTTTACCAAATGCTGTCACCTACAACTCCTACGCCATCTAGGGCAGACTCCTTTATGCTGATCTTTCTCCTTTTCTACTGCGGCTAGGCTTCTCTCTCCATCGAGTTTTCTTTAGAGGATGTGTTGCCCAAGATGGATGCCTAAACAATGAGCCTTTGTACTCCTTTTATAGGCATAAAGAGGGACTCAACATCTAATTTGAAGTGAACTGTTTATTGGCTCTCTTTTACATCAAGTCGGCCTACTTGACAACCAAATTAATTTGTCAACTTCAAAAATTAATATCTCTCTAATGACAACTCAGAGTCGGATGATTTTCGTGTGTTGGAATAGTCTTTCCAAGCACTATCATCCTCATCCATCACATGTTGTAAATCCATCAATGTTTTGTCCCAAATCTCGATGGTCGCCAAAACCCCATACTTGGGTTCCAAGCCCACAAGCTGCCCTTGTGCTGCTTTGTCCTCAAAACCCTAAACCCTAGGTGTTGGAGTACCTCCCAAGCTACACAAATCAACACCATGCGGGTGTGGGGGTGCAAGGACATCCTCATGGGTCTCTATGTGGATTGATAATGCCTGTGAACCATCTGCAAGGGCTAGGATGATGACTTAAGCCCTCCTTTTGTCTGTTGCAGTGAGACACATCCTCATCTGGACCTTGGAACATCTGCCAAGTGTATGGTGCAAGTGTGGAGCTGACTAGGCATGGTGAACCAGGTGCATCATCCTCATTCAAAAAGGTGGAACATGAGCAATCATTGAGTGGTGTTGGGGATCCATGAAGTACTTTTTGCTATGGTGGAGGCTCATGGCTCTCAACGCTCACCCTACAAGTGTTAATGTGGCCCTCTGGAGGGCTCGAACCCCATATAGGGAGACCAAACCCCAAATGAAGACCTACTTGCAATCCTGCATAAGATCCAATGCGTCCCCTTGCCCTCCAATACAACAAATCATTAGAATAACTGAGTAAAAGAGCTTACCAATCATGGAATCAATGGGGCACTTCATGGTGGCATGGCCTTCCATAGTGGGCTTTGGCATGTACAAGTGTCTCCAAGCTTAATAAGGGGGTTACCCAAGGACCCTACTAGGTGATTTCAACCTTTGAAAGGGGTGACATGTCCATGGTACATCCATTAGATTCTAGGTGGCAAGTGATATAGTGATGGAACTAGTGTTTTCAGGAACGACCGAGCCAACTCAGTCGAGCTAGACCGAGCTAAGGCTTGGCCGGATCGGCTTAGTGGATGAAACAGAATAGTTGACTGGTTTGTTACCGAGCTGGTCACCGACTCGGTTGACTTGGTAACGAACCGGTCGGCTCGGCTGAGCCCGAGATAACTCGGTCGGCTCGGTCACCCACGCACACGTACGACCAACAAGGTCTTTTGTGGGGCAA
The DNA here is from genome assembly GCA_000404065.3 of Pinus taeda. NCBI lineage: Eukaryota > Viridiplantae > Streptophyta > Pinopsida > Pinales > Pinaceae > Pinus > Pinus taeda. The sequence goes on from APFE030598379.1 coordinate 142,058, forward strand.
ATTGGACCCCACAACCAATCTAATTTTCTTTAGAGTGATTTTGAGGTCCATTTACCTCTCCCAACCCTATGAAAGCTACCCAATCCCTCTCATTTTCTCACAACCATCTCATTGCATTTGTGTGAGAATTTGTGAGGAGTTGTGGAGTTTGATTTTGGAGCAGCAGTGAGGAGTTTTGGGCAAGCATTGGAGTAGTAGTGAGGAACTTCTTGAGCAGCCATTGGAGCAGCATTGAGGAGTTGGTTTGTTGGAGCAACATTGAGGAGGAGGTTTGTGCGGTTTGTGCCTAGAGGTATTTTTTTTCACTTTTAAAATCTGTTTTTGCTTATTTATTTCTTTATGCAAATCTGGACATTGAAAAGTCTTTTTTGTAAAAGATATGAACATTGAAGCAATGTTATTTTTTTATGTTTTCATTTTCAGATTGTTTTCTTTCATTTCCAAGTCAAAAAATGGCTCCTAGTGTGAAAGATGCTGCTTGGGCATACGCTAAAATGGTTGATAATCAAATGCATTGCAAATTTTGTCATAGAAAAATTAAGGAGGGTCTTGGGGGCATTCATAGGTTGAAACAACACTTGGTTGGTATTAGAGGCCAAATTACTCCATGTGAAGCATCTTCAGTACAAATTGGGGAGATTAGGAAGGAGTTGTTAAATAGCTTTGAGAAAAATTAGGAAGAAAAAACTAGGCAAAAAGAAATACAGGCTGAAATTGGGAGGAAGAGGAGTATACAACAAATGATGGCTACCAACCCCATTTTGATTTTGAGGGCTCTTCATCTATCCCTTGTACTAATGCATCCAACCCCTTCTACTATGTTCCTCCCTCTTTGGAGTCCATGCAAAAAAGGGTTAAGGGTAAAATGAAAAAGAAGGGTGATTTGAATATCAAAAGTTATTTCACTGTCATACCCTCCTCTCCATCAAATGCACATGGTCCTCAAGCTAGTAGAAGTCATATGCAACCCACTTTAGATGACCATTGGAAGAAAGAATTGAGGGAGACTGCTTGTGATTACATAGCTAGATGGTGGTATGATGCTGATATCCCCTTCAATGCTTCCCGTTCACTATATTATGAGCCTATGTTTGATTCCATATTTGCTGCTGGAAAGAGCTTCAAAGGCCCCACTATGCATGAGTTAAGGGGGTCTCGTTTAGATGACCATTGGAAGAAAGAATTGAGGGCGACTGCTTGTGATTACATAGATAGATGGTGGTATGATGCTGATATCCCCCTTCAATGCTTCCCATTCAACATATTATGAGCCTATGTTTGATGCCATATTTGCTATTGGAAAGGGCTTCAAAGGCCCTACTATGCATGAGTTAAGGGGCTCTCGTTTGCGGAAAGAAATTTCCTTCTTTGATGAGTATTTGAAATATTTCAAAAGCTCATGGGAAAAAACAGGATGTACCATCATGTCAGATGGATGGACTGATCAAAGGAACCGTGCCATCATAAACTTTTTTATCTTTCGCCCATAGGGAACCATGTTTCTAAAATCAGTTGATGCATCTGATGTTGAAGGAAATGTAACTAAGTTCAGTGTTCATAAATGTACTTTTGATATTTGTATTTATTCAAGAAAAGAAATATTATTTTTATAATATATGTCAATGACTTTCTTGCTCATTGAAATAGGTCTAGCACTAGTTAAAGTGCTATAGGTGAGTCAAATAGTCAAAAGAAAAGATTGAAGACCTTAAGGGCATGTTAGACCTTGTATAAATATGTATTAAGGTTAAGAGAATACCTCCAAGCAAAGTCAAGTCTCCTCCTATGCTAAGGCATCAACAAGAAGCTCCTTCAAGCATGCAATACCACCAAAGAACCATCCGAAGTCCACTCTTCAACGGCCAGGTATACTTCCAATAGGGCCGTGATCTCACGTGTAGCACATATGAGATGGCAGATTTATCACATGGATGTTGAGACAATGCTCTTGAACGAAGTCATAGAAGAGGAGGTGTACATTGAGTAGCTGGAGGGGTTTGAGTCATACAATAGGGAGACACATGTATGCAGATTGAAGGGAGCACTATATGAGCTCAAGCAAACTCCTAGGGCATGGTATGGTTCCTTGCATATTATTTTATTATTTCAGGGCCTAATAGGCTAAAAATAGGAACTCGACCTCCTCATATAAATAGATGAGGAGTTCATTGTATCATTCATCATCACACTCTTGGGATTTTCGGCCTCCTTAGTTGAATTCAACCTTATTTCTTGTGGAGAATTTGGAATCTATGAATGCATTTTGATATTTGGAGCTGATTTACTTATCTTTGAAGCTATTCTTTGGATCTATGGATGGAATCTGTGCATGTTATCCTGTGAGTGTACGTAATTGTTGAATATCTATTTTCTTTAATGTCTACTGTATGGAATAATGTTGATTCTAGGTTATGCGAATTGTGCCCTAATTTGTTGAAGATATATTGAATGTTATCTAGATGATGTATTGCATGCATTACTCATACATAACATGTGAATGTATTTCTTATTGGTGAACTCTTGGTATCTCTCCCATGGAAAATCTGTTGTCCATTGCATAGGTAAATGCTTGAGGTTTGTTGCGAGGGTATTAAATTTTCGACCTCCGTGGAAGCTACTTAGCTGGTTTATCACATCATAGACTCCATACTCCCAAGGAACAAGGGGCTGGTCCATCTTGTTGGTGATCATACTTCTATTTTATCCATAAATTCTCTTTCTCCAATTCGGCACCTTCAAGGCCAAGCTTGCTAACTAGGGGTTGGTACGAATCCCTAGGTAAGGTGAGTTTGTGCAATTGGAGAGCCTAAGCATCAAGGGCAATGCATTTTCCACAAAATATATCCTTTTGGTGGGCATCCACTTCAATCTTGTCTATTAATTTTCTTGCCCTAGTTGTTTGCCCTAATGGGAACCCTAGTTTAGTCTTGCTTCAACTTAGGGTCTTATTTGAAGGTTTCTTGAGCCTTGGACTTGCTGATATACATTGCTGGAAACCTTTTCTCCTAGCCTTGACCTTTGGTATTACTATTGTATGAAAACATAGTGTACCATCTATAAATGTAGGTGTCATCGAAGGTGTTAGAGACTGGAGCTGATATACCATGGATGAGGAATCCGAGAACAAGTGAGCAATGGCCACTGTGAGGTAAGATCATCATGTAACTGAAAGAGAATTGGAAAGAATGAGCTTCGATCTGAATGATATGAGCAAGAATGCTCATGTGAACTAGAACACCAAACTCTAGGATGGTACCTTAGGTATTGATTGCCCATGTAACTTCCTCACATGATATGAGGGGTAACATGTTGTTACTCAATCTTTTACAAAACTGGAAATTCATCTTACACATCATTAGATAGATTTGTAATTCATCTCTTCAAGCTCAATTAAACAGTTTGAGAACGTGGTTTTCACCATAAAGGCTCAATCTGAAAATTGGCCTTAACTAAGTACCATAAACCAGATTTTGAGTTTAGTCCACTGTTTTTTTAGTTGTTTTAGCATCTATGTGGATTGAGGTGATATATGCTTATTTCATTAAGGTTAAACCAACTTATTGGAGCGTTATATCACTACTGAATTGAATCTTTTTGTTTTACATGTTATATGTTTGGGGGATTCATTTCTCTTATCATTAAAGTAAATCTTGTATCACTTTGCTAAATCATAGTTAGATTTACTTGGCTTCTCATAATGATCATTGTGTTATTGAGGTTTACTCCACTTGTCGTCTAGAAAGATGGCCAAAAGTGTTGAAGTTGTTGTATTGGCGTGACTGTGATATAATTCCTATTTGTTTCCCCAAAGGTTGCATCCATAGATTGGGCTTTTCCACTTAGATGCTAGTTAGGTGCTAACAGGGTCAAAACAATCTGGGTGGTAGAGCACCCATTTAGCTTGTTAGGGCAGGCTATTAGGAAACTCTCAATCTTAATGTCTGTGGTTTCACAGTCTGGCTCTGTTTATCTTGTTAGGGAAAGCTATCAGGAAACTCTGTCAATCTCCATTCCAGTGATTTCGCAAACAGAAGAGGTTCAAGTTAGGGTTTTGTAGCATGGATTTAATCAAGATGTTATACTTTAACTCAACTGTAATCAGTATCTCCTTTATGTATGACAATACTCATCGCATTAAAAAGCTTAATATTAACATCTTTAATAATAGAAATGCACCTTAAAAATGATAGCAAAAGTGACAATGATAGACTTGTTTCTGTTTTTCAAAATGTCCATCATGACATCTTGCATGAAGAATTTACAAAAACAAAATCAAATTCTGGGCTGTTGTATGGAGGCTGTCCTTTTCATTTGGTTACTGTGTTAAGGATTTGTTAAATTGTTAATTTGTGTGTCATATGAAATCTAATCTTGGCTACAAACATGCTTTTGTATACAGCCCCTTGTATGATTGGAAAAGCATGGAAAGAGAGGGTTTCTCATGGTGGGTACAGCGCATGAAGCGCGCATTTGACCTTTTTGATGAATTTCGAATTGACCATTTCCGAGGACTTTCTGGCTATTGGGCCGTTCCTGCAGGTGATTTGTATTATCTTTCTGTATTCAGGCATGGGTGTTTCTGATTCAATCTTGCAAATTATTCTGGAAAAAGTTCAAATAACTCTTTATGTGGATGTTCAGAGTCAGAGACTGCCATGGAAGGAACATGGAAGGTTAGTACATAATATATTTGATCGTATGTTGCTTAATATGTCATTGTGCTTTTACTGACTATGTTAATATTGTCATTGGATGCATTAGGTGGGTCCAAGGGAGGCATTGTTTAATGCTATCAACAAAGCAGTTGGAAAGATAGACATAATTGCCGAAGATCTTGTACGTTTTTCCTTTGACCATATTTATAAATTCATATTTTCTTAATGGGTTTGTGAAAGGTTGGTTATGTTGAAGAATGTAAATAGTGTCGGTCTTCATAATTATATTTAAAATGCATTTGTCAAAAAGAAAGAAAAATGAATTTTATTATTAAATAAATTGACTTATTAAAGCATGGGTTTTATGCTTGGGTCAATTGTTTTTAGGTCAAAGTCTCCATTGAAGACTTCTACGGTTTATGTTAATTGTCATTGTCCATGTCACAATGTAAGGAGCCCTTCTTGGGAATTAATAATCAAGAAAGAAAATTATTTTAATGTAAATTAGGTCAATAAGGCCTCCTCCAACATGTCAGCCTCATTTGAAGAATTCGATCACCTAAGATGACTATATATAAGCAACAACATGACTCATTTGGAGAACATCTCATACAAGTTCGAATTGAAGTAGCTGGGAAGTAGAAAAGGTGCAAAGTGTTGAAGGAAATGTAACTAGGCTAGGTCTTCATAAATGTAATTTGTATTTATTCAAGAAAAGAGAAATTATTTTTGTAATATTTGTCAATGAATTTCTTGCTCATTGAAAATAGGTCAAGCACATTTTAAAGTGCTTTTAGAAAGTCAAAGTCAAAATATAATTATGATAAGACCCTTTGAGGGCATGTTACATCCAGTGTCACAGGGTTCGCCGAACTTGAACCTTGAGGTTCGAAACTCGGCGAACCTCAAAAAAAATTTCAGGTTCGGGTTAAGTTTGATAAATTTCGGTTCATGTTCGATTTTTTGCGTGCCTTATTTTACGTGTTAAGTTCGATAAATTTATGTGCATGTTTGATTTTTTGCTTGCCTTGTTTTGCATAGTAGGGTCCGTCATATTTCAACTTTGGAGTTCCAATCTCTTCGTGTTACAGGGTTTGCCCGCCATATTTCAATTTTAGAGTCCCAATCCCTTTTCATTTGGGTTATCCCGCATGCAAATGAAAACGTGCACATACATCTAGTATACCCTGTATGGGAGCCATCGTGAAAAATCCGACAGGTTCAGAAGCCAACGGGCGGTTCTCCCAGAAAACGTGGGTTGTTATAAGATAGCCTTCAACGTATCGGCCTTCAATGATTTGTACAAAAAAAAAAATAAAAAATACCATTAACGAAACTACAATTGCTTGGAGACGCAACTGCAAACTTCGGTAGGTTATGCCCTTGCGAGACACGATGGTAAGTTAGTCAACAAACTTTTAACTTTTTCATTTCCCCCTTTTAAAAGAAAATTAGTCACATTCATATAATTTTATAATTTGCTTTTAGATACATATTCTTTTATACATATTAAAAAATATATATATTC
>APFE030598379.1:148260-159421 GCA_000404065.3 Pinus taeda
AAAATTCAAATTCAAATCGAACTTAATCATTGTCGAACTCGAATTCAAACCCGAACCATGTGACATTGGTTACATCATGTACAAGGTCATGGAAACATCTCCAAGCAAAGTCAATTCCTCTCCTAGCATCAATGATGTCTCCAAGCAGCAAAACGATGAATAAAAGATGAATTTTGGTGTAAATTGTCATGTCAGCCTAGAGAACGGTCAAGTTGGCCTAAAGAGGAGGGACAAACCTCTATTTATAGAGGTTGTCCAATCCTCATACAACACACAACTCTCTCTGAAATCTGCAAGCAACTAGAATGCTAAAAGGACAAAGAAAAGACAAAGAAGAGGGCTACAAGGGCAGCGAGATAAGGAGATAGAACAACGAAGATAAGGAGGCCATTTCTGAAGCAATCATCATATACCACTGTTTTGGGTGCAAAATAGGCCTACAAGGCCTCTCTCTCTAGCAAAGAAGGAAAGAAAAGACAACAAGGTAAAGAGGACTGTTTCTAGGGTTTTTGTCCACATGTGCGAAGATTCTAGAAGTCAACTTATGCAGATTTAACAACAGTTGAAGACAATATACTTAAAAGCCTCATTCAGATATACACCTAGGGCGACAAGGTATCTATGGAAAGCGAAGAAGGCTCTCCCTATAACGAAGACAAGAAGCCCTAATTCTCTAGGGTTCTCCTAAGAAGATAAGAAGCCGAAGCAGCAGAAGAAGGACGAAGTGTTGAGGAGTAGAGTGCCAGAAGACAGAGGTCCATGTGCTAGAATTTATAGTGCAGAAAGAGGAAGGATTTGACTTGTGCTTGGGGGATCTTATAGTCAAGGGTCTAGGGTTTGGCAGTTGTTCAAATAAGAAGCTTCAATAAGAGAAAACTTACAAAGGGTTTTTCTCTTAAGAGGGGAGAGGTTTTGTCCCTGGCTGGGAGCCAAACTTTGTGTTCTTGTTATTTTGTTTTGGTAGCAGTTTGATGAAATACACACATATGCACTAAGAAGAAGAAGAAGAAGAAAAGTGTTGGAATTTCTAAGTCTAACTATTACAAACCCTTCATGTACTTTGATTTATTTCTACCTACTTGTTCTGATTAATTAACATGTTATTTACCATGTAAATACTCAAAATAAATACAAGTACATGCTCAACACATTACAGATCATCAACTGAAGGAAACAAAACAAGCACACAAGTGACACTGCTATTTTTGGAACAATGTCTTCGGAAAAACTCCATGCGGAAAAACCAGTGCATCTATCTGAGGGTTTTATTATTATGCAGTTTCTGAATACAATCTGGGTGCCAAAACTAGCTCACCCAATAGAGAATATGTTAAAATTGGCAACTAGGGCCAAACTCCATGTGGATCGCCTTATTTATGGCTTCTGATATTTTTCTTAGATTACTCTCATTGTGAGGTGTAGGATTGATCTAAAGATCATCCGATTCCGATAAGTATTTATGGAGATATGAATTTATTTTGATTATGGACAAATTGTCAAGGTCGGTCAACAAACTTATGTAGGCTTAGAAGCCCAATAGTCATGTCTATTCAACCTCAACATTTGCATATAAATACAAGGAACATTCTCCTCATTTGGACAATTCAATTCACTCATCTTCTCTCTCTCTCTTACACATAAAAGGAGCCTCTCTCTCTCTCAAACGTGTGGCTGAAAGGAAGACGTCCTAAGGCAAGGAAGACGCAGAAAGGAGGATGCTAGGGCAGCAGGTCATTTCTTTGACCAAAATTGACCAAGCGTTGACCTTCCAATAGTGCGGATTGGGTGTGGTTGCCTCTCCTAGGCAAGTTGCAATTTTTGGCACGAAAATCGAGGTGATCTAACCTCTGGTTTGACCAGTGTTGATTGCCCTAGTTTAGGGCTACAAGTTGACTTCAGAAATCTGCAAATTGACTGAACGTTTGGGGTTGTTCAAGGGTTGTTTCTTCAGGCTGTTTGAGGACAAGTTGACCGGAAATTGGCCAAGTATTTTAGAGGTCATTTCAGCTAGTTTGACCAAGTTTGACTTGCTGATCTAGAGTTCGCTGCGACTGATATAAAATTACTGAATTCAGATTTTGTACTATTTCTCTCTGCTGAACTATTGAAGATAAAAGAAGATTTGATCAAAGGGTTTCCTCGCATTGGGGTTTGTCCCTGGCTAATCACCACATCTTGTGTCTCTTGTCTTGGCTTGCTTTTTGTTCATTTAATGTTCTATCTGCACTTTACTTAATGCATATGTGATTGCTAATTTGTGGCTAATAATAAGAAAAAATAAGTAAACTGCGCTAAGCATAGACATACCATAATTTAACATGGTATCAGAGTTGAGGTGAAGACAAAGCCCAAGCAAGAGCAAGAGCAGTCACCAAAGAGAAGGTTGGAAAGGCTATCTTAAAAAGAAATCATGGGGTCCTCAACACACTTCCCTGCTAAAGACAAACTCCGTGAGAAGTCTGACTATCATGTATGGAAGATATCTCTCGATCTAATATTAGGAGAGCAGGAAGTGCTGGACCATGTGAGAGGCGGGATTGTTGAGCCTCCATCAAATGGATCCACTACAGCTAGGAACAAATTGACCAAGGGAGAAGTCAAAGCAAGGAAGATCATCCGGAACTCTATCGACAAGCGCTTGGTGGCCTATGTTTCGAGTTGAACACCTACAAGGAAATCTACAATACACTGGTGAGTTTATTTAAAGTTAATGATGCAAATCAAGTTTGGTTTCTTAGAAATAAGCTGAAGGAAATTAAGAAGAGAAAATATGAGAGTATGCAAGCATATTTCTTAAGGATCACCGAGATCAAGAACGATCTCCTGTCTATTGGGGAAGTAATTCCTGACAGGGAAATGACACTCACAACTCTTGGAGGACTGCCATTTGAATGGTATATATTCAAGACTACTCTTCTCAACAATAACGTAATTCCTGGATTTGAGGAATTAATGGCCAGATGCATTCAAGAAGAAACAAGGACGGAAGAGCAAGAAATGCCCATACTTAAAGGTCATCCTTCTGCCTTTTCTTCTCATACTAAAAGAAGAAACAATTCTGGGGCTAAATTCAAAGGAAAGGTTGGACCAAAGGGTGGAAGAAAAAGATGACGTTACAATTGCAATAAAATGGGTCACTATGCAAGGGAGTGCCTTGATAAAAGGGACTCACACTGGGACGATGATCAAAATTCCTCTCAAGGAAATCAAAGGAATGGCAGGTCAAATGGCAGAGGTAAAAGAAGTGTCGGAAATCAAGGAAGAGGACAACCATTCAAGAAGGCAAGAAATTCCAAGTATGAATCTAACACTGTTAACAATAAGCAAGATAAATATTATCTATCAACAGCTCTATCTACTACTGCTCCCCTGGACTCGCTGGGAAATTGGCTTATTGATAGTGGTGCCTCAGGGCACTTCACTGGTTACAAAGAAGCTCTCTATAATCTGATAGAGAAGGAAACCAACCTGGAAATTATTCTTGGAGATAATTCAAAATATCCCGTGAAAGGCATAGGAAATGTCACTCGTCAATTGAATCAGGGTAATACCACCCACTTACAAGATGTATTATATGTAACTGATCTCAAAAAGAACTTGGTGTCCATTTCGGTAATGGAAGACAAAGGTTACAAGGTTTCTTTTAGCGATGGCAAGGTACGTGTATGGAAAAATAACTTTAAAGATGCTTTTACTCTTGGGTTTCGTGTTGATTCATTATATCAGGTTGGTGGAAGTCCGTTGGGTGTCATGTCTTGTGACACATCTCTTCAGTCCGAACTATGGCATTGAAGGTTCGCTCACCTTCATTATAAAGCTCTACCTGATGTAAGAAAAATGGTGACCAGGATGCTCGAGTTCAGATTAGAACAAGAAGGTGTATGTCCAGGATGTGTCGAAGGGAAGCTCAAAAGGGGACCATTCCTCTAAAGCCAAAGCAAGACCTCCGATATATTGCAGTTGGTTCACTCAGACATATCTGGTATGATGCCTGTGAACTCCTTGGGAGGATATTTATATTACCTCACTTTTACAAATGATTATTCTCACAAGACTTGGATATACTTCTTAAAAAAGAAGGATGAAGTGTTTTCTTGGTTTTGACACTTCAAAGCCTTGATGGAGAATCAAACTGAAAAGAAGATCAAGATCTTAAGGACTGATAATGGGACTGAATATGAATCCAATGAGTTTCATGACTTTTGCAAAGATGTTGGCATTAAGAGGGAGACTATTACATCATATACTCCTGAACAGAATGGTGTGGTGGAAAGGAAGAATCGTACAATTGTGGAAGCTGTTCGTGCTATGCTCCATGATCAAAGACTTCCGAAGTTTCTATGGGCGGAAGCTGCAAATACTGCCATATATGTACAAAAATGATGCCCTCATCAAGCATTGGGTTCCAAGACTCCTGAAAAAATGTTCACCGTTAAGAAACCTGACATATCTCATTTTAGAATTTTTGGAAGCCCTATATATTTTCATGTGCCTAAAGAAAAAAGGAATAAATTGGGTGCATCTGGAAAGAAAGGAATCTTCGTGGGCTATAGTGAAAATACTAAGGGCTATGGAATCTATGTAGCTCGTCAAAGGGAAGTCGAGATTAGTCATAATGTCACCTTTGACGAAGATATGGCTCTTAGCAAGGTAGACAATCTTCCTACTTTAAGGGGATCTAAAGAAGCTGATACCGGGGAATTGAAGGAAAAAGAAGATGAGACGATGCCTGATGTGGAAGAACCTATGGATCCTATTGATCCTCCTCTGCAAGAGCCTTCCTCTTCTAGGAAGAGGCCTTCGTGGCTTAGGGGGACACTTGATGATGCTGAAGGACACATTGCACCCCGAGGAACCTTCTATGAAAGTAAGAAGCCGAACAGGTATCAAGGATACCTGACCATCATGAGCACAATCATCCAAAATGAGCCTTCATCATTCACAGATGCCGTAAAGCATCAAGTATGGAAGGATGCTATGACCGAGGAATATGAGTCCATTATGAAAAATGATGTTTGGGATGTGGTCCCCAGACCTTAGGAAAAAGTAGTTGTCACTTCAAAATGGCTTTACAAGATAAAGCATGCAGTTGATGGAAGTGCGGAAAAGTATAAGGCTCGTTTTGTCGCTCGTGGCTTCTCCCAGAAGGAAGGTATGGACTATGATGAGATATTTGCACTTGTTGCTTGATATACCACCATCCGCTTGATCACAGCCCTTGATGTTTCGCAAGGATGGAACCTACATCAGATGGATGTCAAGACTGTGTTCTTACATGGTTCGATCAAAGAGGTGGTCTATGTGGAGCAAGTCGAAGGATTTGAGATTTATGATCGAGAATCTCATGTGTGTAGGTTGAAGAAGGTCCTGCATGGGCTAAAGCAAGCACCCCGAGCATGGTAAGAGAGGATCGATAGCTACTTGATGAAGCTGGGATTCACTAGGAGTGAAGTCGACCCTAACCTTTACTTTAATGTTATAGATGACAAGCCTCTCATACTGGTGTTATATGTTGATGACCTCTTTCTAACAGGTGCAGACCCTCTCATTCACGAATGTAAGAGGGAGGTTACTTCTAAGTTCGAGATGAAAGACCTAGGACTTATGCACTATTTCCTAGGATTGGAAGTCTGGCAGAAACCAGGGGAGATTTTCCTATCTCAAGGAAAATATGTGGTGAAGATATTGGAGAGATTCGGCATGGTGGACTGCAAGCCCATAACTACCCCGATGGAGCTTGACTTCAAGAAGTTAAGCGGTAGTGCTACCAGACCTGTTTTACGAAATGCTACTGAGTATCGTTAACTCGTCAAAGCATTAATGTTCTTGGTGAAGTCCCGTCCAGATATATGCTTTGCAATCAACACATTGAGTCAACATATGGTTGAGCCTCACCACTCACATTAGATTGGTGCCAATAATCTGTTGAGATATCTTCATGGCACAATCACTCGTGGGTTGAGATACACTGCCGGAGATGTGAGACTACTTAGGTATACTGATGCTAACTGGGCAGGCAGTGTGGTGGATTGAAAGAGCACTTTCGGGTGCTATTTCTCTTTGGGATTTGCCTCGATATCTTGGATGAGCAGGAAGCAGAAGACGATGGCTTTGAGCACCACCGAGGCAGAATACATCGCTGCTAGCATGGCCTCCTGTGAGGCAGTCTGGTTGTGAAAGCTCTTCAGTGAGCTGTTTGGATTTACATTGGATACCACCGTGATTCTGTGTGAGTCATGACAACTAGAGCGGGATCCGTTTATCAGAGAATCTCGTATTTCATGATCGCTCCAGGCATATCGATATTAGGTACCACTATATTCGAGATATGGTGCAGCAAGGAGCAATAAGACCCAAACATATTAGTACAGATGAATAGGTCGCCGACATTTTGACAAAGCCCCTAGGAAAGGTCAAATACCAAACTTTCCGAGAACGACTTGGTGTCGTTCATAGACCCTCTTATGAGGGTCAAGTATGATGTATTGAGCTCTAGAAGCTCCAGGGGCCCAGGGGGTGCGGGGTACTTCTTGGAGTGACATGTGACCACAGGGCGACTCACCATCCCTTGGTGGTGCACTATGTATAGGGTAAAGTTTCAACCTTCCCCTGTGACACCCTGTGGCGACTGTGGAACAGGATGATTAGTTCTCCTCTGGGGCAAGATGATTCGCTCTACATGGCGACTGTGGAGTAGGATGATTAGTTCCCCTGTAGGCCAGGATGATTAGTTCTCCATGGCATCCACTGGACAGGATGATTCGTTCTCCTGTGGACAGGATGATTAGTTCTCCTGTTGAGGCATCCTACCATGCAATCTGGGACTCATGGGAAGTACCTCTCATCTGATCAATGAGTAGGGAAATGAGGATAGGGACCATAGTCGTACTATCGATGGATGCATCGCTGTATCTACCGTACTCCCTATGTTAGGATGACCTCCATTGATTTGGGATCAATGATACTGATCTGGGATCAGTGAGAGTGGTTCACGCTATGAGACTAACTTCGGGTCAGTGGAGGATGATATGATACATCCTCCATCATTTCTTCTTCTTCATAGTTTGAGCAGAGCAGAGCAGAGCAAGGCAGAGTAGAGCAGAGTAGGGTAAAGCTGTACAGGACAATGCATTTGTTGGATGGATAGCAATGACAGTCTGACCAATTGCAGATGAAGTTCTCCCTAGTTGGGAGGGAGTGTTAAAATTGGAAACTAGGGCCAAACTCCATGTGGATCACCTTATTTATGGCTTCTGATATTTTTCCTAGATTACTCTCATTGAGAGGTGTAGGATTGATCTAAAGATCATTCGATTCCGATAAGTATTTATGGAGATATGAATTTATTTTGATTATGGACAAATTGTCAAGGCCGGCCAACAAACTTATGTAGGCTCAGAAGCCCAATAGTCATGTCTATTCAACCTCAACGTTTGCATATAAATACAAGGAGCATTCTCCTCATTTGGACAATTCAATTCACTCATCTTCTCTCTCTCTCCTACACATAAAAGGAGCCTCTCTCTCTCTCACATGTGTGGCTTGAAGGAAGATGTCCTAAGGCAAGGAAGACGCAAAAAGGACGCTAGGGCAGCAGGTCATTTCTTTGACCAACGTTGACCTAGCGTTGACCTTCCAAAAGTGCGGATTGGGTGTGGTTGTCTCTCCTAGGCAGGCTGCAATTTTTGGCACGAAAATCGAGGTGATCTAACCTCTAGTTTGACCAGTGTTGATTGCCCTAGTTTAGGGCTGCAAGTTGACTTCATAAATCTGCAAATTGACTGAACTTTTGGGGCTTTTTCTTCAGGCTGTTCGAGTACAAGTTGACCAAAAATTTACCAAGTATTTTAGAGGTCAATTTCAGCTAGTTTGACCAAGTTTGACTTTGCTGATCTAGGATTTGCGGTTGCTGATATAAAATTACAGAATTCAGATTTTGTACTATTTCTCTTTGCTAAACTATTGAAGATAAAAGAAGATTTGATCAAAGGGTTTCCCCACATTGGGGTTTGTCTCTGGCTAGCCACCACATCTTGTATCTCTTGTCTTGGCTTGTTTTCTGTTGTCATTTAATGTTCTATTTGCACTTTACTTAATGTATATGTGATTGCTAATCTGTGGCTAATAAGAAGAAAAAATAAGTAAACTGCTCTAAGCATAGAACATACCATAATTTAACAGAAATCTCGGTAGTAGTACTTCTCTACGCGGAAGCAAATATTTCGACTAAAACCCCGGATAAATACTCCGATAGCTCCCAGCTCCAATCTACCCCACAAAAACCCCAACGTTAGCCTCTAGGGACTATGTTAGCCCTTTCTGGCCCAACGTATGCCCAATGTCACCTTGGCTTGCCCTGCGTCAGCCTTTGGGGGCACTATGTTAGCCCTTAGAGCCTCTGCGTCACCCACGCTGGTTCTCTAAGGCACTACGGAGCTTCTGGTTGCCTCTACATGAGCCCTTGCTGGCTCTACGTCCCTCTCTCCTGGCTTCTTCGTTGATCCTCTTGGTACTATCTCTGCGTCTCTGCTTTTGTATTCACTGCCCCTCAGCTACAACTCTGATCACTCTTTTGACTTCCTCAGCAAACCCTGCCCCAAAAAATCGAAATCTTGATCAACTCGGTGTGTTCTTCAAGTGACCCTCAAACCTCCTCTTATACTTTTCTCGTTGACAATTCAACGACCGAGATTAAGTCCCTAATCAATGGCTAAGATTAATTCTAGCTTGATCCATGACTTTTGGACCCTTCTAACACAGTTTTATATGAATTCACATTAATATTTTATTTTCCCTAAGTTTAGACTTAGGGACTCCATTAAAAGTATTAATTATTTTAATATCTCCCAAACTGTTTAGAATTTGCCCAAACCATTTCTTGGTATTGGAGATCTCATGTGGTTTAGCCTCCACCAATTTTCGTGGTTAGAACACATCCGATGCTACCCCAAATCAACACTCCATCTTACCGAGGACTGTGCTCTATAATACTCCTCACTGAGCATCACCCTGATCATTCGACATCGGTCCTTGTGTTGATGCTAAGCCTGTTGCCCAACATCCTCTGCACTGCTACTCATGGCCCTACCACTGCCACTGTTGCATTTGTACGACAACTCCCTTTGCACCTGTGCTGTTGCCCATGGCCTTGCCACTGCTGCATCTGCACTGCAAACCCTCTCATCATGCTGCCCATAGCATTTCCACTGCTAACTGATGCACTGCAACTCAGTTACTGAGAAGTAATTGATCTCTCAACTCTGACATCTCCGTCACTCCCGACGCTAAAGCTCCATCTATCACTGATAAGTGCTCCCTCTCTGACCTCTACGCTGCTGCAACAACTCTGTGCATCTCGCACTGCTGCCTCATGTTGTCTTGTGAATCCTACACTGTAGTTCCATCTACATCTGTCTCTACCGACATCTTCCAGTCCTGCTACTCCTCTTTGGGGCTCCCATAGCCTGGTATAATCCAAGAGGTTGGGTACCTCCAGGATCTTGCCCCTCATCGTCTGTAGTCCGTCTGACTACAACTCGATTGCTCCCCACTTCCGCTCAAGTGGCGTGTGAGCACTCATGGCACAGTCATCATCTGTCTCCAATTCCTTCTTCATCCTTGCTGGAACAACCTTGGTTTGGGAAGCCTCTCCTTTGCTCTTCTTCCTCGGACACTAGCTCGCATAGGGACCCAGTTCGGACAATAGCGGTCTCAGTTGACTCGACTGATAACAATAAGTATGAGGATGTATTGGCGAGGGCCAATAGCATCATCCTTGATGGGGTCAAGGACCACGTAGTACCACACATTCCCAAGAAGAATACGGAAAATGAGATGTGGGAGGCCCTAAAGAAGTTGTATCAGCATACTTTCGTGCAGAGGAAGATGCTACTAGAAAATCAACTGCGGTCATACCAGATGCAGAAGGGAGAACATATTGATCCCTTCCTCGGTCGATTGAAGGAGATCCGGGATCAGCTGACTTCCATAGGAGCCACGCCAGATCAAGAATTGATGGTGAGAACAGCGGTGAACGCAATCTCAGAAGACTAGGAAATGTTTGTGCAGAGCATACTGGGCAGGGTGACCTTCCAGATTGGGAGGAAATGTGGGTGGCTCTTCGCCAAGAAGAGATCAAAAGGCTAAGCAAGGGGGGAAGCAGCGACAAGGGGATCAAAATCAAGAAGGAGGAAGAGGAGGAAGAGGAAAAGTGTTGGAATTTCTAAGTCGTTAGAAACCCTTCATGTACTTTCTGATTTATTTCTGCCTACTTGTTTTGATTAATTAAGTGGGTTTGATTATGGGGAAAACTCCATAGTTAAGCGCGCTTGAGCCAGAGGCGATTTGGGATGGGTGACCTCCTGGGAAGTCCTGGTTACCGGGTGCAAGCCCTGGAAGTGATGATTGACACTATGTGATTCATTTCACTAGTTTCAATCCCACTTCTTCACCCCTGTGAGCATCACCCGATGCAATGAGTGCTAAGTGAACTATTCAAAAATCATGAGAAATTAGTCAGTTACGACTACCTCTCATGGAAATGGTCATACGTGAATGACTTAACGCAGTTGAATCCCAAAATGATATCTAATATAATGCACTGTGTAAACCCCCTAATACTTTAATTAACAAGTTATTCACCATGTAAATACTAAAAATAAATACAAGTACATGCTCAACACATTACAGATCCTCAATTGAAGGAAACAAAACAAGCACACAAGTGACACTGTTGTTTTTGGACCAATGTCTTCGGAAAAACCCAATGCGAGAAAACCGGTGCAACTATCTGAGGGTTTTATTATTATGTAGTTTCTGAATACAATTTGGGTGCCAAAACTGGCTCATCCAACAGAGAATAATCTCGATAGTAGTACCTTTCTACTTGGAAGTAGATTTTCCGGTTGAAACCTCGGATAAACACTTTGACATCTCCTAGCTCCAATCTGCCCCATGAAAACCCCAGTGTCAGCCTCTAGGGACTCTGTCAGCCCTTTCTGGCCTAGCGTCACCCTGGCTTGCCCTGTGTCAACCTCTACAGGCACTACATGAGCCCTTAGAGCCTCTGCATCACCCATGCTAGCTCTCTGAGGCACTGCGCAGCTCCTGGCTGCATCTGCGTGAGCCCTTGTTGGCTCTGCGTCCCTCTCTCCTGGCTTCT
>APFE030598379.1:160038-242226 GCA_000404065.3 Pinus taeda
GGGTAGGTGACACATCAAGGAAAGGGCAACTCAAGAACAGTCATCAAAAGAGGCATCTACGAAGTTGAAGCGTCAAGCATAGAAGTCTCAACCACTTCAAGGACAAGAAGTGTCTACAATCCATCATTCATCAAGGAGGTCTACAAAGCTAGAAGAAGAGCCTTACATAAAGGCACCTACAAAGAAGAGCAGATTGGAGAAGGACCTACATCAAGCTACAAGTCATCAAGCACATCTCATCATCAAGCAAGTCCACTTGAAGAAGGCAACTTGAAGATCATCAGGATCTAGGGAAGACAAGCTACCAAGCCTTCAAGGAGGAAGCAATTCCATTACATCTCAAAATCTATCAAGTAAGTACATGTCCACTTCTGAATATACATCAATGTCTTTTTGCAAGGAAAGCAATAAATTGGTAGGTACCAATAACATTCTTGCATGGAAGAAGAGGAATGATCTGCTTCTCAAGGAAAATGAACTCCTAGACAATGTCAAAGGGAATATCACTATCTCTGCTAAGGAGCAGACTCAAGCCTTAGCCAAATACAATAAGGATGAGACAAGAGCTCAAGGGATTTTGATAGAATCAATCAAAGACTCTCTCATTCCCTATGTCTCCAAGTTTGAGACATCGAAAGAAATTTATGATCAGCTAGTAGAGCTATTCTCAGTATCGACCACCAGAGAAGTATTATCTTTGAGGAATGAATTATACAAGATGAAGATAACAAATGAAGGAATAACTCCCTATTTCATGAAAATCTTTGAAATGAGAGATCAACTTCAAGTGCTTGGGGAAGTCATGTCTGACAGAGAGATGACAACTGTTGTACTCAATGCTCTACCTGAGGAGTGGGGCAACTTCACATCTAGCATTTATGCCAGGAAGGAAGCAACCACTCTCAATGAAATGTGGTCTCTATGCAGGATAGAGGAAACTAGACTTAAGGCAAAAGAAGATGTGGGATCAAAGGAGCAAGCATTTGCTACCATGGCCAAAAGAAAGGGTAAATTTGGCAAGTTTGGTCCACGAAGAACAAACAACAAAGACATGTCGAAGATCCAATGTTTTGGATGCCAAGAATATGGACATTACAAAAGGGATTGTCCTAAGCTTAAGAAGGACGACAACAAAAGGAAGAGGGAAGAAGCTCACATAACTTGAGAGATGAAAGAAGGAAAGAAGCAAAAGAAGGAAGATCCTACGGATCTCTACTATGACTAGGTCAAACTCTTTACTTCTAGACTTCTTTCAAAGTTTTGAGTAGAATAGGAGCATGTAGGAATAAATTAAATTGCATGGCTAGAATCACCCTCTAGAATCTAGCAGCATGATGTACATAGAGTTTTAGAGACTCATGTAGATGTAGCATTTATGATAAGAACAAAACGCATAAGTAGAAATATTTTCTAGAATATAGGAGCATGGAAAATATAGCTCAAGATATTCATGTAGAAGAAGCAAACCTAGTATAGGACGTCTTACATGATGAAAGAAAACTTGATCACGATAATCTTAGAAGACCATCGTCATCAAAGGAAGGAAACATTTGCAAGGCTAGGATCCTTAAGATCCTATGATGGAATCTTCGAAAGGAGGTTCATGAACCAAGGCAGATGTCTCTTTGGGAACCCCATTCATGGGATTCAAAAAAAGGATGATATGCAACCAAGCTAAGATGAAGTAAGAAGGGCCACACCAAAGGATGATCAAAGGAGAATCAAGATTAGGTATGTATGCATTAAGGTTTAGTCATGTTATCATTGGTATATTATTAAGTCATGGTTATAGTTCTATAACATGATCAAGCATGAAAGAATCTCTTTCACCAAGAACATGCTCGAAGGCATGTACCACAATGCAGTGAAGGTCAACAAAAGAATATGCTCACATAAGGAGCATAAGATTGTTGACTAAGAAGCAAGAAGAAATGTTCACAAGTCCATAAAGCAAGCAATGAAGGAATGCTGTCACAAGAAGCATTAGATGGTTGACCTATCTATTTGAGAAGAAACAAATGAAGAAAGAGATCAAGCATGTGAAGAACACCATGATCACCAAGAATCACTATTTGACAAAATGCCTTGAAAGATATCTCTCGAAAGAAGGCAGGACAACTCTAATAAAAGAAGAAAGGACCCTTGACACCTTTGAAGGCCTTGGAGATATAAAGGTGCAAATAACTGATTCTACTCTACAGAGATGTCATGATGAAGAAGCCATCGAATAAAAGAAAAAGCAATGTTGAAGCATTATCAGGATGAAGTCATGAATGGCTACTAGGTCAAAGCATGTAACCTAGCAAGTACTATGAAGCATCCACGGGGAGAGTATTCCAAAGCATGGGCAAGATGGCAAAGGAATAGCCAAGATGACAAGAAAAACCTAATAGTCACTTTCCACGAAGTAATGACATGACAAACCAAGAAGTAAAGTGATCGATGGATGGTACCCTACTTAGAAGAAATTCAATCGAAGACTTCATGAGATCAAGAAAGAAAGGAGATCAAGCAATTGAAGGACCCACGAAGAAGATGCTAATGAAGGAAAGAGTCCCCAGTTAAGAGGGAGCTCTGATAGGTCCCTGATCAAAAGGCAGTTTTTGGATCACCCCTGATTACAAAGGAGTGACAATTGTGTTTTCCATTTCATGGGTCATGCACTAGACCAGGACTAACCAATGTAAGTCTAGATGAAGGCCATGAATGGAAATGTAGACACAAGATAGACACAACATTCTTGTCTTCACATGGGAAGAAAGAATAGGAGGATTAGGTAATCATCTGGCATCCAATACTCTTTGAGGATGTGCAGGGCATCCAAGACAAGAGTAGGCAAGAGGACCTATATTCTTCGAGGGTTGGGAAACCATGATAAGAATAGTCCTAGAAGGTCATACGCGGTGAACACCTGGGTGGGTATGTGCCTTGAGAGACAATGAACAAGATGTCTATAAATCATTGGTCTCGCCAGCATTGTAGCTCATGGTCTCGTAAAGAGATGGAGTTGTTAGTCAAGGCCTTGCACTATGACAATGCTGATGGATATGATGCTATAACAGATGGATTGCAAATCTGGTTTCTCTTATGTGAATTCTTCAAGATTGAAAATTGCCAAACACCTTGTAATGTTGTATGAATACCTCCCTAGTTAAGAGGGAGCATTGAAGGAAATGTAACTAGGCTAGGTCTTCATAAATGTAATTTGTATTTGTTCTAGAAAAGATAAATTGTTTTTGTAACATTCGTCAATAAGTTTCTTGCTCATTGAAAATAGGTCAAGCACATTTTAAAGTGCTTCTAGAATGTCAAAGTCAAAATATAATTATGATAAGACCCTTTGGGGCATGTTACATCATGTACAAGGTCATGGAAACATCTCCAAGCAAAGTCAAATCCTCTCCTAGCATCAAGGAAGTCTCCAAGCAGCAAAGCAATGGACAAAAGATGAATTTGGTGTACATTGTCATTTCGGCCTAGAGGAGAGTCAAGTCGGCCTAAAGAAGAGGGATAGACCTCTATTTATAGAGGTTGTCCTCTCCTCATACAACACACAAATCTCTTTGAAATCCACAAACAAGAAGAGGGCTAAAAGGACAAAGAAAAGACAAAGAAGAGGGCTACAAAGGCAATGCGATAAGGAGACAGAATAACGAAGGTAAGGAGGCCATTTTTGAAGCAGCTACAACCACAAGTGTGAGGTTAAGGAAGGACTATCTGAGGTCATAGCAGCAATCATCATATACCACTGTTTTGGGTGCAAAATAGGCCTACAAGGTCTCTCTCTCCAACAAAGAAGCAAAGAAAAGATAACGAGGTAAAGAGGACTATTTCTGGGTTTTCGGTCCACATGTGCAAAGATTCTAGAAGTCAACTTATGTTGAAGTTTCTAAGTCTAACAGTTAGAAATCCTCCATGAACTTTCTGATTTATTCCTTCCTACTTGTTCTAATTAATTAACAAGTTATTTACCATGTAAATACTGAAAATAAACACAAGCACATGCTCAACACTTTACAGATCATCAACTTAAGGAAATAGAAACAAGCACACAAATGACACCGTTATTTTTGGTCTAATGTCCCCGGAAAAACCCAATGCGGGAAAAATGATGTAGCTATTCGAGGGTTTGATTTATTAAGCAGTTTTAGAATACAATCTGGTTGCCAAATCTAGCTCACCCAACAAAGAAAAATCTCGGCAGTAGTACCTCTCCTTCGGAGACAGATGCTCCGGCTAAAACCCCGGATAAACACTCCAACAACTCCTCAGCTCCAATCTGCCCCACGAAAAACCCTAGCATCAACCTCTTCTGCCCTTTGCGTCAGCTTTCCTGGCAGTTCCAGCAGTTTCGGCTTCTGCCCTCTGCGTCAACTTTCCCAGCAGTTCTGGCAGTTCCCAACAATTTCAGCGTTTTCCCTCTGCGTCAGCTTTCCCGGCTGCTGCGCTGATCCTCTGACACTATCTCTGCCTCTCTGCTTTTGTATTCAGTGCCTCTCAGCTGCAACTCTAGATCATTCTCTTAACTTTCTCAGCGAACCCAACTCCAGAAAGTGGAAATCTTGATCTCTTGGTGTGTTCACGAAGTGACCCTCAAGCCTTCTCTTATACTTTTCTCGTTGACAAATCAATGGCTGAGATTAAGTCCCTAATCAATAGCTAAGATTAGATTTGGCTTGATCCATGACTTTTGGACCATTCTAACACAGTTTTATATTAATGCACACTAATATTTTATTTTCCCTAAGTTTAGACTTAGAGACTACATAAAAAATATTAATTATTTTAATATCTCCCAAACTGTTTAGAATTTGCCCAAACCCTTTTTGGGTATTTGAGATCTCATGTGCCTTAGCCTCTCCACCAATTTTTGTGGCTAGAGCACATTTGATGCTACCTCAAATCAACACTCCCTCTTAGCGAAGACTATGCTCTAGCAATACTCCTCACTGAGCATCACCCTGATCATCCGGCATTGGTCCCTGTGCTGATGCTAGGCTTGCTGCCCATCATCCTCTGCACTGCTGCATCCTGTTCTGCTACCCATGGCCCTGCCATTGCCACTGCTGCATCCGTACTGCAACTCCCTCTGCATCTGTGCTGTTGCCCATGGCCCTGCCACTGCCACTGCTGCATCTGCACTGCAACTCCTCTCATCATGTTGCATCGTGCTGCCCATAGCACTACCACTGCTAATTGCTGCACTGCAACTTAGTTACTGAGAAGTAAGTAACCGATCTCCCAACTCTGACATCTTTGTCAGGCTAGAAACATTCCTAATGCTGAAGCTCCCTCTGTCACTGACAAGTGCTCCCTCTCTGACACCTGCACTGCTGCAACAACTATTTGCATATCGCACCATTGCACACCTCTTTGTGCCATCTTGTATTGGTGCAACACTCCCGTGCTTCTCGCACTGCTGCCTCACACTGTCCTAGGAATCCTGCACTGTAGCTCCCTTCGTCGCTCCATTCGCATCCGTCTCTACTGACATCTGTGAGTATTGAGAAGTAAGTAACTGATCTCCCAACTCTGACATCTCTGTCAGGCTAGAAACACTCTTGATGCTGAAGCTCCCTCTGTCACTGACAAGTGCTCCCTCTCTGACACCTGCACTGCTGCAACAACTATGTGCATCTCGCAGCGTTGCACACCTCTCTATGCCATCTTGCATTGGTGCAACACTCCCGTGCTTCTTGCGCTGCTGCCTCACGCTGTCCTAGGAATCCTGCACTGTAGCTCCCTTTGTCGCTCCATCCAAATATGTCCCTACTGACATCCGTGAGTATTGCTACTCCTTTTCGGGGCTCCCGTAGCAAGGTATAATCCAAAAGATTGGGTACCTCGAGGATCCTGCCCCTCATCGTTTGTAGTCCTACTGACTACTGTTCGATGTCTTCCCACTTCTTCTCAAGTGGCACATGAGCACTCATGGCACAATCGTTGTCTGTCTCCACTTCTTTTTCTGCCCTTGCTAGTGCAGCCTTGGTCTTTTAAGCCTCTCCCTTGCTCTTCTTCCTCGGACACTGGGTCACGTAATGACCTAGCTCCTCACATTGGAAGCATTTGACCTTGGAGAGGTCCTTCTTCTTCTGCTTTTCTTGGTTACCCTCATATGCTAGGGCAACATCCACCTCCTCCTCCTTCTTGATTCCTATCCCCTTGCTATTGCTTCCCGTCTTGGTCACCCTCTTGATCTCTTCTTACCGAAGATCCGCTCACATTTCCTCCCAATCTGGAAGGGTCACCCTACCCAGTATGCTCTGGACAAACACCTCCCAGTCTCCTGAGACTGCATTCAGGGCTGTTCTCACCATCAACTCTAGATCTGGTGTGGCCCCTATGGAAGTCAACTGATCTCAAATCTCCTTCAATCGACTGAGGACAGTGTTGATCTGTTCTCCCTTCTGCATCTGGTATGACCGCAACTGATTTTCTAGGAGCATCTTCCTTTGCATGGAAGTATGCTGATACAACTTGGTCAGGGCCTCCCACGTCTCCCGTGTCGTATTCTTCTTGGCAATATGTGGTACTATATGATCCTTGACCCCGTCAAGAATGATACTCTTGGTGCTCACCATTGCTTCCTCATACCTGTCATTGTCAGCTGGGTCAACTGGAACCACTATCGTCTTCAAGGCGGAGTACTTGACACGATTTCTATCAAGTACGTATAATATTTTGGCCTTCCAGACTACGAAGTTTGAGGGTCTATCCAGTCTGTCTTGGTCTCTTACTCTATGTAGTGCCATTTCAGTGCTCTTCTACTTCCCTCCTAGAAATCCTTTTGCCAATGTCGAGATGCCCCCTACTCTGATTGTTTGTGCAATCGCACCACTGATTCAGATTTCTTGGCTAGAAACCCTCGGTAGCAACTCCCTCCTCCTTGGCCTTGCCTTGTTAGGTACTGTTCTGACAACAGTACCCCACCAGCTCCACTCTGCAACTCATCCATAGCTTCCTAAACCCCAACAACTTGAAGGTGAGAGCTCCTGGGCTTTGCGTAGTCGCAACATCGGCGAACTAGCTCCCTAAGCCCACTGTGCTAGCCCTCCTGGCCTCTGCGTGTCTCTGCGTGAGCCTGTCTTTGCCTCCCTAAGCCTCTGCATAGCCTTTTCGTGGCCTGAACTTGATGACGCAGGCACTGTTGTCACCACTTCCTTGTTGTTTTGCTGCTAGGAACAACTTTTGTCACTCGAGACAATTGTTTTCTGCTATTGCTGCTTTGCTTGGCTGATGTCCTCAGTTTTCCTGTGATCTGCAACCACACTATGATACCATGTTGAAGTTTCTAAGTCTAACAGTTACAAACCCTCCATGTCCTTTCTGATTTATTCCTTCCTAGTTGTTCTGATTAATTAACAAGTTATTTACCATGTAAATATTGAAAATAAACATAAGTGCATGCTCAACACATTACAGATTATCAACTGAAGGAAACAGAAGCAAGCACACAAATGACACTGTTATTTTTGGACTAATGTCCCCGAGAAAACCCAATGCGGGGAAACTGGTGCAACTATCTAAGGGTTTGATTTATTAAGTAGTTTTAGAATACAATTTGGTTGCGAAATTCGGCTCACCCAACAGAGAAAAATCTCGGCAGTAGTACCTCTCCTTCGGAGGCAGATGCTCCGACTGAAACCTTGAATAAACACTCCAACAACTCCTCAACTCCAATCTGCCCCACGAAAAACCCTAGCGTCACCCTCTAGGGACTACGACAACCTCTTCTGCCTTCTGTGTCAGCTTTCTCGGCAGTTCCATCTATTTCCAGCAGTTCCAGCTTTTGCCCTCTGGGTCAACTTTCCCAATAGTTCTGACAGTTCTTGGCAGTTTCGGCTATTCCCGGCAGTTTCAGCTTCTGCCCTCTGCGTCAGCTTTCCCGGCTGCTGTGTTCATCCTCTAGACACACTCTCTACCTCTCTGCTTCTGTATTCACTGCCCCTCAGCTATAACTCCAAATCACTCTCTCAACTTTCTCAGCAAACCCAACCCCAGAAAGTCGAAATTGGTGTGTTCTCCAAGTGACCCTCAAGCTTTCTCTTATACTTTTCTCATTGACAAATCTACGACCGATATTAAGTCCCTAATCAACGACTAAGATTAGATCTGGCTTGATCCATGACTTTGGGACCATTCTAACACCGTTTTATATTATTCCCTAAGTTTAGACTTAGGGACTCCATTAAAAATATTTTAATATCTCCCAAACTGTTTAGAATCTGCCCAAACCCGTTCGTGGTATTGGAGATCTCATGTGCCTTAGCCTCTCCACCAATTTTCGCAGCTAGAGCACATCCGATGCTACCTCAAATCAACAACTTATGCAGATTCAACAACAGTTGAAGATAGTACTCTTAAAGGCCTCATTTAGATATAAACCTAGGCCTACAAGGTATCCAAGGAAAGTGAAGAAGGCTCTCCCTATAATGAAGACAAGAAGTCCTAATGTTCTAGGGTTCTCCTAAGAAGAAAAGAAATCTAAGCAACAGAAGAAGGACGAAGTGTTGAGGAGCAGAGTGCCGAAAGACAGAGGTCCATGTGCTTAAATTTATAGTGCAGAAAGAGGAAGGATTTGACTTGTGCTTGGAGGATCCTATAGTCAAGGGTCTAGGGTTTGGTAGTTGTTCAAATAAGAAGCTTCAATAAGAGAAAACTCACAGAGGGTTTTCCTCTCAAGAGTGGAGAGGTTTTGTTTCTGGTAGAGAGCCAAACTTTGTGTTCTTGTTATTTTGTTTTGATAGCAGTTTGATGAAGTACACACATATGCACTAATAAGAGGAAGAAGAAGCATAAGCTAATAAGAAAAGTAAAAAGACTTCACAAATTGTTATCAAGTAATGAAGAATCACACTACACTACTTTGCCCTAGATTCTTCAACATGAAGTTCAAGAAGGAAACTACAATCGAAGTTTTTGGGTCTCTCTCTCTCTCTTATGTGCAATGAAATTCTAAAGCTGCATCAAGGTCGACGTTGTGACGTTGCTGCATCAAGGTCGAAGTTGTGACACTGCTTCAAGGTCGAAGTTGTGAAGCTGCTAGGCTGAAGCTATTGAAATTGCTAGATCAAAACTACAATCCTGAAGATGCGTCGAAGTTCTGTTGCTGAGAGGACGAAATTTTTGGTTTGTTGCTGGGTTGAAGTTGCTGGATATGAAGATACTACTAAATCATCTTGGAAGCTTGACTTGGTGGAGGAGAAAGGTCTGTTGGTCTAGGATCTTGGTCTATCTCATTTGAATTGTTTAAGGAAGAATTCTTGAGTGGGTTTTTCCCTTATATAGGAGTTTTTCTCTGGCTGTGTGCCTACATATAGTGTCCTTGATCTTCGTGTTTTGGTTTTGGTAATTGCTTGATGAACTAAGATAAAAGAAGAACATAAGAAAAACAATAATAACTCAAAGAAATCACAAGTAATTATCCACAAGAGAATATTTTTGCCTTTTCGATTTTTTAACATGGTATCAGAGCTAAGGTGAAGAAGAAGGAAAAGGGCAGCCTGAAGATCTATCGAAGAAAAGGAGATTGAAAGAAGTTCATTAAGGAAGTGATTATATAAAAAGAGAAGTCTACTATCTATAGGAGCTATGTCAAACTCATTGAAGGGAGAAAAAAAGTTAGGAGTCTTCAACCATAGAGCTTGAAAAAAAAGTATAGATCTCATCCTCGAGAAGAAGAAAGTTATTTCTCTTACTTATTTATGACAAGTTATTTAGCAATACTTCATTAAACACCAAAATAAATTCAGTTGGAGTCCTCACAAACTAGAACTGAAAATTAAACGGCAAGAGAAACATCAGCATATGAACAATCACATTGACACACTTCTTTTTGGACAATCGTCCCCGGAAAAAACAAATGTGGGAAAAACCGGTGCACCAAATCGAAGGATTCTTATTATTGGCAGTAAATATCTAAATGCAATCTAGGATGCTCATCTAGCAATCCTTTACAGAGAAAATTCCGGCCGAAAATTTGAGTGAGTTTTACCTCACTACACATGGCCGAATTCCCGCTGGTCCGGCACAAGATTGCCTAACCTCGGCTATTTCTGCGTTGGCTCTGCGTCAGCCTTGCGTCACCTTCTCTGCCCTCTTCGTCAGTGCTCTTGACAGTTCCAGGTTGTTTCGGCTATTTCGGCAGTGTGTGACAGTTCTCGACATTTCTGGATTCTGCGTGACAGACAACTTTTCTGCTCTAAGTTGGCCCTTCTGGCTGTACGTCAAGATTGGGTTGGTTCAGACTGGCCCAACGTCAACTCTCCCAGCTACCGCACTACTTCGCTACAAGCTCTCTCCGCCTCTTTGTTTTGTATTTTTGGAAGGTCCTTCTCCCGGATTCTCTTTGCTCCTCAGCTGCAAGATGTCGCCAATCGATTTTCCTCCTAAGAACTTCTTACGTCAGAAAATTGATTTCCTTAATCTCTCTATGTGTTTTTCAGATGAACCTAAGCCTCCATTTTATACATTTCCCGTTGAGTCTTCAACGACCGAGATTAAGTCTCTATTCAATGATTAAGATTAAAACATGACTTGATCTGCCTTCTAGATCATTCTCACCCATATTTTGATTAATACCCATTAATATTTTAATTTTCCTAAGTTTAAACTTAGGAACTCCATTAAAAATATTAATTATTTTAATAAAATACAATCTAGGTGGAATTTCACCAAACCGTTTTTGGGTTCTTTAGAATTCATGTGCCTTAGCCTGTCTACCAAATTTCAAGGCTAGAGCACTTCCGATGCTACCAAAAACTAATAGCTGTAGCACTAGAGCACATTCCTCGCTAATAGGGACTGTTGATTTTTGTAGCATCAGATAGGTTTTAGCCACGAAATTTTGTGGAGAGGCTAGAATACATGTTGATCTGAAAATGGGGCGCTAGAGGCTTCTTGTCAAGCTTACAAGAACCTCTCCCACTTCCAAAGCTTAATTGTTCCCAAGATCTAGTGATTAACCAATTGCGGAATTAATAATGTGCTTGAAAATAGGTGTATGTTTATGTTTATTTTAAAACTGTTTATGTGTTGTAAGTTCTATTATTTAAACTGATATAAAACATATAATAGTGGAATAATGTAGCAATTAACAAATACATATAACAACAATAATAATTTGGAGTTCACCCAAAACTCTTGGACTACGTCTCCTTGAGCTCTAGTTCAACTCAATTAGGCTCTCGCTCAACTCCACTGGTTTACATAGAACACCATGGGCTTAGAACTCCATTTTATCCCTGGCTCTGAAGCTTTCGGGCTCTGGCTCTGGCTCTGGCTTGGGCTCTTCGGCTCTGGCTTCTTTGAGCTCTCTCTCTCGGCCTCTGCGTGGCTCTGTAACTTGCTTGACTTCCAAGTGATTCTTCCAAAACCCTTTGCGCTGCTCTACCTTCAAATTTTTCTCTGTCTCAGCAACTGTCCCCTCTGTCTCTGACATTGAGTGGCTTCTAAGCTTATCAGTGCTTGTTTGTTCGTTTCCCCTTTCGGGCTCTTTGGCTCCCAGCCTCTGTCAGTTCAAATCCCCTCTGAGCGTTAAAGAATCATTGTGGAACGCGTTCGGGTATGGTGGCCACCTGTTTTTAAACGGAAAGGACCACTGGTGTGGTGGAAATCCCCGGGAATATGTTTCCCTGTTTACACAGAGAAATACACTAAAAACTCGCAAAAACTCTTTCTATTGGATTTCAAAAATCATCAAATCCACCCTATAATTCTTTCGGATCCACCTTTGTTCGCTATCACAAGCCCACCGTTGATCTTAGTGATCTCTGATCCAATGGTTGATATTTATTTTAGGTAGCGTACGCGCACGGAGATTAACCGCTCAAAAAGGCGGTTTTCTCTCTCTGGTGCCAAGCCACATGTCGGCCAGTGTATAGGATCAGACGGAGCTTGTCCAATACCACTTACTGCCTGAGGCCCGCCCGAAATCCCACTCATTACGGAACTCAAATAATATAAAGCTGCATGTATAAACCTTTGGATTAGAGATCACCCAGATCAATGGTGGGCTTGCGATAGCGACCAAAGGCGGATCCGAAAGGATTATAGGGCGAATTCGATGATTTTTGAAGTTCGATAGAAAGAGTTTTTGCGAGTTTTTAGTGTATTTCTCTGTGTAAACATGGAAACATATTCCCGGGGATTTCAACCATGCCAGTGGTCCTTTCTGTTTAAAAATAGGTGGCCACCATACTCGAAGGCGTTCCACAATGATTGTTTAACACTCAGAGTGGATTTGAACGGACAGAGGCTGGGAGCCAGAAAGCTCGAAAGGGGAAACGAACAGACAAGCATCGATAAGCTTAAATGCCACTCAACGTCAGAGACAGAGGGGACAGTTGCTGAGACAGAGAACAAGCTGAAGGCAGAGCATCGCAGAGAGTTTTGGAAGAATCGCTTGGAGGTCAAGCGAGTTACAGAGGCACGCAAAAGCTGAGAGAGAGAGCTCAGAGAAGTTAGAGTCGAAGAGCCCGAGTGAGAGCGAGATCTAGAGCCAGAGCCAGAGCCAAGAACCAGAACTAGAGCGAGAGGTAGAGCCCGAAAGCTGAGTGCTTCAAAGCCAGGGATAAGATGGAGTTCTAAGCCCATGGTGTTTTGTGTAAACCAATGGAGTTGAGCATGGAGCTCGTGAAAGAACTTATGCCATAATCCCTGAGAGCCTAATCGAGTTGACTAGAGTTCAAAGAGATGTAGCCCAAGAGTTTTGGGTGAACTCCAAATTAATATTGTTGTTATATGTGTTTTTTAATTGCTGCATTGTTCCACTGTTATATGTTTTATATTAGTTTAAACAACATAACTTACAACACATAAACAATTTAAAAATAAACATAAGCATACACCTATTTTCAAGCACATTATTAATTCCGCAATTGGTTACTCACTAGATTTTGGGAACAATTAAGCTTTGGAAGTGGAAGAGGTTCTTGTAAGCTTGACAAGAAGCCTTTAGTGCCCCATTTTCAGATCAAGTGGTATCAGAGCCTGAGATTGATTAACCCCATATTCAAAGAAGGTTATATCAGAATGCTTGATTGACAAAGCAAATATTGCTTGTCTGAAAGGTGTTTGGGCAGTCAAGGGTTGATTGTCTAATTGATTGTATGCTTGTTGCAGACTGACTATTGTGTCAGTTTGCAGAGGTGAAGGGAAAGCTATTGATAGCTCAGTCCAGGAAGGACAAGAAGGAAGAAGGGTTGAAGGCATTCTTCTATCCCAAAGGACCTCAAAGCAATCCTTGAAGCACAAGAGGTTTGTTGCAAAAGGTTGCTGAATAAGCTCTTTATTAATCTTGTTTGAAGTTTTTTTTTTGTTCATTGGCGTAATGACAACTTCTACAAGTGAGTCCTCAAATTCCTCCTCCATCACAAGATTCTTTGATGGAGACATGAAGCAAGACTTGTTCATCATGATGGACAAGGCGAGGGAAATGTACGAGGATGGAAGGAAGAGCAGCATACTTAGAGAGTAGTTGAATTCCGTGGAAGAAGAGAAGCAGTTGCTTTTTGACAAATTGCAGGAAATGGAGGGGCAACTTCATATTGAAAATATGAACCTAAAAAGGATGAATGAGTTGGAGTGACAACTCTTTGTTGCCAAAGAAGCCTTGGTCAAGTATTAGCTTGAAGAAGAGGTAAACTATTCCAGTTTGTCTTCAAATTCTCCTAAGAATGCTTATATTGGTTCTTTTGAAAAGCATACTAGAGGCATAGGTTCCAAGCTAATGTCCAAGATTGGCTATGAAGGAAAGGGCTTGGGTAAACATGCACAAGGTATTGTTGAGCCAATAATAGTTGGGGAAAGGCCTAAGTATTTGGGTCTTGGTTATGGAGAATCTTATGGAGAAAGTTCCAAAGCTACCATGAAGGCCATTGAAACAACTCCAAGAAGAAGTTGCAGTGCAGGTCTTCTACCTCAAGAGTGTGAAGATTGTATTCAAGAGGAATGCAATAGCTTGAAACATTATTTGCAGGATGCAGGTGTTCAGAAGCACACACTTGAACCAGAGAGTTGTGAAAACTCTGACAGCCTTGAAGAGATTGATGGTGTTCCAAAGGGAGCCACTTCTTCGTTTGCTTCACCTCCTCATGAAGGAAATAAAGGTGAAAGAGAAAGGTATATATCTGGTTCTAATCATCTTTCTTTTGGTTTTGCAAAGCATAATAAATTTCCACATAGATATGGGAAAAGAATTGCATGTTCCTTTTGTGGTTTGAATAACCATAATGTTTCTAGATGTTGGAAGAGAATGGCCACATACAAGAAACTTTTGAAGGAAAGGAAGCAAGAAGCCAAAGGTCCATTGGACAAGGCAAATCATGCTGTCAAGAGGATGCACATGCATTGCACTTACTGCCATAAGCAAGGGCATCTTGTTGAAAAGTGTTGGACTCTGAATCTAGCGATGCTTCCACAAAAGCTGAAGAAAGTGGAAAGAGAAGATGGCAGAAATGGGAAGAAGGATTCCATGATTGATGTGTTTCAGGATGATTCACATGTTGATGCTGATGTGCAGACAAAGGAAAGCCCTTTGAAAGGGATTGGTGAGAAATGGTTAGAGTTCCTATCTAATTAAGATTGCATGTCTATTGATGCATTTATTTGCATTTCTTTGTTAATGGAATGCAAGTTGCAGGGTTTTACCAAGAAGGTGAATGGAGAATTTGAGTAGGAGACTCACTTTGTTGTTGCAACATTATATTTCATTTCAGCTTTGAAAGTACAGTGTGCTTAAGCGAAAGTTGAAGGATGAAATGCATGCATGAGCTTGATGTGCATGAACACAGGGATGCTGATGATTTCCTTGTTTTTGAACATGTGTGTGTGTAATTAACTTGAAGGGTTGATTGCTTTGTTGTAACATGCATGTAATATTGACTTGAGAAAAGTTGATGTGGTCTCCAAGATGGAGATAATGATGAAGTATTTCATCTTTTGAAAAAGAGTCCTATTATCGCGCAGAGTGTCTAAGGACCGTGACAACCTTAGACCAGGGGCTATCACCCTGATCCCCGATATCTCCGTTTAAGCTGTCTCCCTATAGTAGGCTAAGGGGGGTAGACCCTATGGGATAAAAGAGAACCAACAATGAATCAACTGGTTCGGGAGACACAACGAAGCAATCGAATACTTGATTAAGGCCTAGCGAGACTTAGAATTTGATTAAATTTTAAATGATTCCAATCAGTGCCTTATGGAGTCAATGATCTAAGGTAATCAATTCGGAGTTGCTGCTTATGAAATAATTAATGATTGCTTGAAAAATTTGCAAAATATCTGATATGTAACGAGCATTATATAATTCAAGCAATAACAAAAGATTTTCTATAGAAGCACACTGTCTTAACAATGTTCCAACAATTAAATTTCTAAAGTTTAAATATTTGAAACAATCAAGAAATTTAAATGCTTACTAATTTCAATTCTAGAAATAAAATATTTATGCTTGGAGAGCCCAAATCTAGGAAACATTCACCACTTTCAATAGTTAATCTTCAAATATTTAATTTTAAGCACACTTAAGGAAATGCTGATACCATAAAATTTTTCTTTTCAAATTCTAACCTTAGCACAATTTTATTTATTTATTTGTTTTGACAATAGAACTTCTTTTAAATGTGCTAAGCTTAAAATTTCTATTTCTATTTTTTTATTATTTATGTTTTTGGATTTTTAGAAATTTTTAGAACTTTTAATTTTAGAATTTTTCATCAAAGTCAAAATCTAAATGAAAACAAAAAACTAATTTTTATTTTTTAATTAATTCAAAAAATAAAAAAAATAAAAAGCACATCTCATAATTTTTTAATGCATTTTTAATTTTAATTTTTTTATATGTTTTAATTTTTTTTAGCTTTTAGGAATTTAGATTTTTTTTAAGTTTTATAATTTAAAATATCATAAAATAAAATTGAAATGGAAAGCATTCAAGATAAAAGTGAAAAACCAAAATTGTAAATTTTTTTTACGATTTTTAAATGTTTTATTGTTTAAGATATATATATATATATATATGAATCAAACCAAACTAAATAATAAAAAGAAAGGGGACCTACGCTAAAATAACCAAGGGGAAATCAAAAGTCTAACCTTAGCAAAAATAAACTAAACCAAATGAAATTTAACGCATATATACACATAATCAAAAAGGGAAGTCAAATGTTTTGTTGTTGTTTGTTGCAGGTTCGAAGAGTTTGACGGCGATAGGGAGAGAAAAATTTGACGTCAGAATAGTCTTAAGGTTGACGGAATGGAGAAGGACCTACGCTAAAATAACCAAGGGGAAATCGAAAGTCTAACCCTAACAGAAATAAACTAAACCAAATGAAATTTAATGCATATATACACCTAATCAAAAAGGGAGGTCGAATGTTTTGTTGTTGTTTGTTGCAGGTTCAAAGAGTTTGATGGCAGTGGGGAGAGAAAAATTCGATGTCAGAATAGTGAAGGTCAACGGAATGGAGAAAGATGAGGGTTCAAGAGTTTTGGTTGCAGGTGCAACGACGGAGAAGATGAAGAGCAAGTCGAGCAACAAGAGTTGAAACGATGAAGGGTTTGGACAACAGTTCACTTGCAGGTTGATGGATGGAGCTTGACAGACAGGGGAATGGGCTGCAGAAACAAAGGAGTTCATGCAGAAGAAAGGAGGTTTGAGGTTGCAGCGTTTGAGAGGAGGAATATGGAGAATGCTGCAGTGTAGAAGGGATAACGAAGAGAAGTTTGGCAAACTGCGTGGAGGGAAAGGAGAAAATAGAAAAGAAATGAAAGAAAAGGGGCAGTAGAAGACACAGGTTTGCAACAAGTTATGGTAGCCGTGTATGGAGCTGACTGCAAGGAAAGAAATGCGATGAGGTTGAGGTGATGGTTTGAGAGATGGGCAACACATAAGCTTGGAGGAAATCAACAGAGGGATGGCAGCTGGACAGTGCTTACAGTTTGGAGCAGGCAACAGATGGAATGGTACTGTGTGAGGGACCAATAAGGAAAACTGCAAGTTTGATGCGTAGCAAGACAAGCAAGGTTTTTACACAGAAAAAATTTTGAAAAATTTTCCTACAACAAAAATGAAACCCTGAGGAGCACAACTGTACACCTGCAAAAAAAAACTGGTTTTGAGGTAGATTGTACCCTCCAGGGCCTAGATTTGGCTTCAAGATTGAACCTCACCTTCAGATCTGCAACCTGCAATGGCAAAACAAAATGCCCATAAACAATATATGCAAGGATGAAACTAAAAAACCCTAAAAAACCAGCTGAATAATCACAATATCCACAAGTTAAAGGCTCTAAGCAGCCAAATCTGTCATTATGCCCCACATATATTTTTAACATTTTGAGTTCAAGATTAGGTGCTTTAGAAAAGCCTTCATGCATCCACAACAGAACTTCTAATGATAATCCTTGGATTAAAACCAGCTGGGCTCTTCAGAAAGTACTATTCGGAAGTTGGCTGGTCCAACTGAAAACTTCCCCGAACGGCCGGTAATTTCAAAACCAAGGATTTCCTGCACAACTTAATACAACCATTAACATAGAGAGAGAAAACGACAATAAAATTCAGATCTAATGGAGATACCTGCCATTATATTCAGAAATTAAACTATCATTCAAACCCCAGTGATTAGACAAGATACCTGTGTCTAAATCACCCTTCAATAAATTAACATCAATGGCTGAAAGTAAATCTATGCAAGAAAATAAAACATCTTACAACATTTTTCTGAAGAGTAACACCAATAGAGATTAACCCCAAAGTCTTTCTTTATTTGCACATGAAAAAAGATTGCAAGAGAGCTTTCCTTAGCACATGACTCTCAGATCGAATGATCTCAAATGACAACTGACCCCCTATTTAAAGATAAATTTCCCAACGGCTAGTTTGAGTGATCCTTGTAAAAGCGATCTTGACTGTCAATGAAGATCAAAATTTCTTTTAATCTCATCCGTCGAAATTTTAAATATTGAGAAAATTTCGAATTTTTCAATTAAATATATTTAATAAATTCAAAAAATTAAAATTTTGCATTTATTTCCTCAAAAATTTGACTTTTACTTAACCCCAGAGACCTAAGACATAAAATTTAACAAAATAATCAAATAATCTTAGTCCCTGTACTAGTTAAGGTTTTTTTTTTTTTTAAAGGATCCATGAATTTTACCCTTGGAAAATTTAAATTTAACTAGGACCTAGGACATATGAGGGGATAAATTATTTTTCTAACCCTCAAAACATTTTACATCATGATTTTTTACATTTTTACATCTCAAGGGGGGAAACCCATTTGAACAAGACCCTCACAGACTAGGTTCTGCAACAAAAATATAATCTAGCAAATCAAGCAATTTGTAATAAAATAACCTAACCAAATAGTTAGGATTATTCCCAAATCATTTTTACATAGACTCAATCTAGCACACTAGGACTCCCCTAACATTCTGGTGACAAAATCCATTCCAGCTTTGGGGTAAGGCTAAAGGAAAACTCTGCTGATCATGGATCGGTGAGACAAAAAACCTTCCAGAATGTAGATCGTTATCAAAAAATTAGGTTTACGTAGGCAATTACATATATGACATAGATCTATTGAGATTATTTACAATTTACACATGCAGAAAGGGTTTACAATATAACATGATCAGGCTGATGATGATAGTCAAATGACACAGACATGTCGATCAAGCACTATCCCTTTTTCGAAAAAAAGGGGGGTTACTACTATGGGTAGTTGACACGTAGTGGTCAACATTTGGCTTTACTTGGGGACACGTTGCTGCACTATAGGAATCTGAGAATCCAAAATTTGCATCCACGCAATCACACAACAAAACATAAGTAGCGTCCATCCAAAAATATCATATAACATTAAACACAGGAAAGATATAAGCTCTTCATTTATTAACTATCTAGTAACATGAAAAGTAAATCTAATCCTAAAACAGAAATTGAAATGTTGAAATGACAAGGAGTAGGGTTAGAAATACAGAGGATGCCCCATGGTATCAGATGCGTTCAATATAGTGTATACTCAGCATTTGCCTGCTTTTAGGCAAATCTGTCGGCGGCTTGTCGGATGTGCCATGTCCAATTTTACATACGGTAGGACTTTCTCCTGTTCGAAAATCAAACTCCTTGCGGCCATATGATGCATCAAATCGCTTTCTCATTCTCTTTTTCTTGTGCTTTTTCTTTGTGGTAGGTTGTATCACTGACGATGTGGAACATTCTTTTTCAAAACTTTCAAATGAAGTATGTAAGATATGCATGACATTTCTTTCTTCATTTTGCCTTTGATCTTTATCGTTTTCTATTTTATCCGGGTCACCTTCAATTAATCGCTTTTCAATGGAAGCAATGACCTCCTCATAATGAGATGGAGCTTGTTGCAGCAGATAAGGAGGCTTCTGATCTATTGACATCTCCTTGTTTCTTTCATCCTCTGACCAATGCTGAAATTTTTGTACCTGTATTGTTATGGCATCCATCTGGTTGGAGTGTTCAACCATCATGGCATTGATTTCCTTGGTATGGTCTTCCTCCATGCTCAATAACTTATTCTGAAGACATATCTGACTAGCTTCCATATCTTTTATTACTTTGTCATTATTTGCCTTTATGGTCATCAAGCAATGTTGCATAGAGTTTATCTCTTTCTTATGATTTGCTTGCATGGTAGCCAATTGATTATGATAATCGAATGTCATGATGGTCATTTCTTCATCCATAGTTAATAGCTTGTTTTGCATAGAATTAATTTCCCTATCATGATCAGCTTTCATGATTTCCATCTCCTTATCACGTTTTTCCAGGTGGGTGTATAAAGTTCTCATATCCTTGATGTAATGAGTTAAAATTTTTTCTTGATTAAGTTCCTATTTTTTACCAACTGCATTAGTTCTTCTATAATTTTCTTATCATTTTCCCTTTCATTGTCGACGCTGATTTGACAACTTGTTCCTGCTTATCCATTATCATGGATTTGATCTGCAACAGTATAGGTGGATGGCACATTCTGATATGGAGAATTGTCTTGAAATCTTTCATCGACAACTTGATCATTCACAAGATCATTTTTATTCTGTTGCATAATTTTAGGGGCACAAGGCGAGCTATCTTGATAATCTATTTTTAAAAGCATGAATGATGTCTTGTAAAGAGGTGAAAGAATCTTCAAGACAATTATTAAACCAATTCAAAACATCACCCTCTAAAGAAAAGGCAAATAAACACATTTTGACATCTTCATGATCATATCGGGGAAAACTACAATATATGAGCATTATATGAGAAAACTTGCATAGATGCTTTCTAACAACGACTGAATCACCACCTGAGAACAGAGGCAATTTAGAAATGGCCACTTCTAGAATATCATGGAGAACATCAGTAGAATGACATGGGGTAAACGAATAATCCATGATAATAAGGGACCAAATGGATGATAGAGAGAGACCTCTGCTCAAGAAAATTAAGAGATGAAAGAAATAGAGTTGCCACTTGAACATGAATCTAACTCTAAGATCAGATATAAGGGGGGGCTTCTGTGAAAAAATAAATGAAAAGGAATGGAGTTGCCACCCAAACAAGAAATGAATCGAAGTGTCTAGGTGCTAAAGGTATAGATGAAACGATTAATGAGATGACGAAAGAGTGTCTAAGAATCATGAGAACGCTTAGACCGGAGGCTATCACCCTAATCCCTGATCTCTCCGTTTAAGCCATCTCCCTATAGTAGGCTAAGGTGGGTAGACCCTATGGGATAAAGAGAACCAACTATGAATCAGTTGGTTTGGGAGACACAACGAAGCAATCAAATACTTGATTAAGGCTTAGCAAGACTTAGAATTTGATTAAATTTTAAATGATTCCAACCAATGCCTTATGGAGTCAATGATCCAAGGTAATCAATTAGCTACTGCTGCTTATGAAATAATTAATGATTGCTTGAAAAATTTGCAAAATATCTGATACTTAGTGAATATTATATAATTCAAGCAATAACAAAAGATTTTCTATAGAAGCACAACGCCTTAACATTGTTCTAGCAATCAAATTTCTAAAGTTTAAATATTTGAAACAATCATGAAATTTAAACTTTTACTAATTTCAATCCTAGAAATAAAAAAAATTATGCTTGGAGAGCCCAAATCTAGGAAACATTCACCACTTTCAATAGTTAATCTTCAAATATTGAATTTTAAGGACACTTAAGGAAACGCTGATACCATAAAATTTTTCTTTTAAAATTTTAACCTTAGCACAATTTTTTAATTTTTATTTTTTTGTTCTGACAACAGAACTTCTTTTAAATGTGCTAAGCTTAAAATTTCTATTTTTATTTTTTTATTATTTATGTTTTTGGATTTTTAGAAATTGTTAGAACTTTTAATTTTTAGAATTTTTCATCAAAGTCAAAATCTAAATGAAACAAAAAGCTAATTTTTATATTTTATTTTTTTCAATTTTTATTTTTTTAATTAATTCAAAAAAATAAAAATATAAACACATTCATCATATTATTTATTTATTTTTTTTAAATTTTTTTAAAATTTTAATTTTTATGCATTTTTATACTTTTTAGATTTATTATATGTTTATTTTTTAGCTTTTAGGATTTAAAGATTTTCTTAAGTTTTAGAATTTAAAAATCGTAAAATAAAATTGAAATGGAAAGCATTCAAGATAAAAGTGAAAAACCAAAATTTCAAATTTTTTTACGATTTTTTAAATGTTTTATTGTTTAAGATTTTTTTGTTTGTTTGTTTGTTTGTTTGTTGAACCAAACTAAATAATAAAAAGAAAGGGGACCTACGCTAAAATAACCAAGGGGAAATCGAAAGTCTAACCCTAACATAAATAAACTAAACCAAATGAAATTTAACGCATATATACACATAATAAAAAAGGAAGGTCGAATGTTTTGTTGCTGTTTGTTGCGGGTTCGAAGAGTTTGATGGCGGCAGGGAGAGAAAAATTTGATGACAGAATAGTGAAGGTCGACGAAATGGAGAAGGATGAGGGTTCAGGAGTTTTGTTTGCAGGTGCAGCGACGACGAAGATGAAGGGTAGGTTGAGCAGCACAAGTCGAAACACAGAAGGTTTTGGACAACAGTTCGCTTGCAAGTTGATGGATGAAGCTTGACAGACAGGGGAATGTGCTGCGGAAATAGAGGAGTCCACATAGAAGAAAGGAGGTTTGACGTTGCAGCGTTTGAGAGGAGAAATATGGAGAATGCTGCAACATAGAAGGGATAATGAAGAGAAGTTTGGCAAACTGCGTGGAGGGAAAGGAGAAAATAGAAAAGAAATGAAAGAAAAGGGGCGACAGAAGAGACAGGTTTGCAGCAAGTTATGGCAGCTGTGTATGGAGCTGACTGCAAGGAAAGAAATGAGATGAGGTTGAGGTGATGGTTTGAGAGATGGGCAGCACGCAAACTTGGAGGAAATCGACGAAGGGATGGCAGTTGGACAACACATACAGTTTGTAGCAGGCAGGGATCAATAAGGAAAGTCGTAAGTCTGATGGGTAGCGAGATAAGCAAGGATTTTACACAAAAAAATTGTGAAAAATTTTCCTGGAACAAAAATGAAACCCCGAGGAGCAGAACTATATACTTGCAAAAAATAACTGGTTTTGAGGCCAGATCTTACCCTCCAGGGCAGCGTTGTTAAAATCGCGATATTTTCAACAAAAAGATAAAATCACACTTAGTACTCGGATAAAAAAAAAATGCCCGATTTTTGCGAAAATTGTGAAATTTTGTGTGAAATATTGTGGATATATATATATATATATTTTTGAGAGGAGGTGACCCAGTTACCCCTGTCACAAATAGAGCATAGAGCATAGCAGACTCCATAGTCTATTGCGGCCTTGCCAACTCCACTGATATCTACATCTAGAGGGGCAAAGGAAATCAGTGGTATTAGACTTTAGTTATTTGGTTCATTTCATTGTATATGGCATTAGGACTCATGATATGAGATACATTATTATATTTTTTGTTGAAATTTTGAGGTTGAGTTGGGACTCAGGAGTTAGGACTTACTATTCAGGACATGATTCATCGTTATGTGTGATTTTAGCAGTAGAAATGATACTAAATATCTTATATATTAGTTCTTTTATCATATTTATGTGTCAATGTATTTATTTTATGTTGTAGATGGTTTAGATATTAAAAAAATTGAAAAAAAATGAATATTTTTGTACCAAACGATTTTTTCCCGATTATTACCGTTTTTTTCCCAATTATTATGATTTTTTCCTCGCGCCGATATTATCCCGATAACGATTAGTGCAACATTGCTCCAGGGCCTAGTTCTGGCTTCAAGATTGAACCTCACCTTTAGATTTGCAACCTGCAATGGCAAAACAAAATGCCCAGAAACAATATATGCAAGGATGAAACTAAAAAACCTTAAAAGACCAGTTGAATAATCACAATATCCACAAGTTATAGGTTCTAAGTAGCCAATCTGTCATTATGGCCCACATATATTTTTAAAATTTTGAATTTAAGATGAGATGCTTTAGAAAACCCTTCATGCATCCATAATAGAACTTCTAATGATAAACCCGGGATTAAAACTAGCTGGGCTCTTTAGAAAATGCTATCCGAGAGTTGGCTGGTCCAACTAAAAACTTTCCCGAAAGCCTATTAATCTCAAAACCAAGGATTTCCTGCACAACTTAATTCAACCATTAACATAGAGAGAGAAAATGACAATAAAATTCAGATCTAATGGAGATACTTGCTATTATATTCAGAAATTAAACTATCATTCAAACTCCAGTGATCAGACAAGATACCTGTGTCTAAATCACTCTTCAATAAGCTAACATCAATGGCTGAAAGTAAATGTATGCAAGAAAATAAAACATCTTACAACTTTTTTTTGAAGAGTAACACCATCAGAGATTAACCCGAAAGTCTTTCATTATTTGCACATGGAAAAAGATTACAAGAGAGCTTTCCTTAGCACACGACTCTCAGATCGAATGATCTCAAACGACAACTGACCCCCTATTTAAAGATAAATTTCCCAATGGCTAGTTCGAGTTATCCTTGTAAAAGCGATCTTGACCGTCGATGAAGATCAAAATTTCTTTTAATCTCATCTTGACGAAATTTTAAATATTGAAGAAATTTCGAATTTTTCAATTAAATATATTTAATGAATTCAAAAAATTAAATTTTTTCATTTATTTCCTCAAAACTTTGACTTTTACTTAACCCCAGAGACCTACGACATAAAATTTAACAAAATAATCAAATAATCTTAGTCCTTGGATCAGTTAAGATTTTTTTTTTTAAGGGATCCACGAATTTTACCCTTGGAAAATTTAAATTTAACTAGGACCTAGGACCTATGAGGGGATAAATTAATTTTTTAACCCTCAAGACATTTTACATCATGATTTTTACTTTTTTGCATCTCAAGGGGAAAACCCATTTGAACAAGACCCTCACAGACTACCCGGTTTTGCAACATAAATATAATCTAGCAGATCAAGCAATTTGTAATAAAATAATCTAACCAAATAGTTAGGATTATTCCCAAATCACTTTTACATAGACTCTATCTAGCACACTTGGACTACCCTAACATTCTGGTACAAAATCCATTCCGGCTTTGGGGTAAGGCTGAAGGAAAACTCTGCCGATCATGGATCGGTGAGACAAAAAACCTTCCAAAATGTAGACCATCATCAAAAAATTAGGTTTACCTAGGCAATTACATACATAACACAGATTTGCTGAGATTATTTACAATTTACACATGTAGAAGGGGTTTACAATATAACATGATCAGGTTGATGATGATAGTCGAACGATATGGACACGTCGATCAAGCGTTATCCCTTTTATGAAAAAAAAGGGGGGATGCTGCTATGGGCAGTTGACACATAGTGGTCAACAAGTCCTAATGGTCTTTTTCTACATGCTTGACTTGAATGGTCATTTGTTTTAAAGGCATGTTTTGGGGCTTGTTACCTAGCCCATCATTTATATGTAGATGTAAGACATGGAGGTGTTCACAAGATGTGAAATCTGTTTCTTTTGTTTAAGTAGGAGTTTAAGCCATTCAGTTGTTGTTATTAGTTGTTGTTGACAGCTCGTCAAGCAGGTACAAATGAAAGTTTTGTGGAGAAAATGTACTTCACATTTGTTTGAGCCAACTTCGATCAATGATCAAGGCAGAGAAGGCAAGAGTTCAAACTACCTTCTATGACCATTTTAGCAAGAGTTCTGCAGGAAGGCAAGGAGGAAGGTTGTTCTTCCCAAGAGGACTAGCACATCCAGGAAGGAGAGTGGTCAAAGGCTTTGGTTCAGAGGCACTATGCAAGGCAAGTGTATGGAGGCTGAAAGAAGAGGGTGTTGTTACTCTCATTTACTATTTAGATCAGTATGTTAGTCTTTTGGAGACCAAAAGTTCTTTAGTGGGAAGGCGTGATCCAAAATGGACCCGTGATAGACTTCTAAGTGTAAAGTGTTCCTCACAAAAGAAAATGAAAGTCCAAGGATGTTCCTGGAAATAGTCCCATTGCGTAGATCTTTTCATTCTGAATCTACTACAATTTGAATGGGCTAAAATGCACTTTGGATGCAGAAGTTATCGCAAAAGAAGTTACCCTTTGTCCTTTGAAAAAGAGGCAGAATCTTCTAAAAATGGCCTAAAAGGCCTTATATGGGAAATCGCATTAGAAAAAGGCAAAAGGGAAGGACTTAGGCCGAAGGTGGGAGGCCCTCGATCGACGATCTCCGATGTATCGGGTCGGAGACAGGCCCGCATGCGATACCGAGACTCAGGCTATGCGACATGCAAACGCCGATGATCGGATCGGTGGATCGGGTTAGCGTAGTCCATATTCAAAGGGAAGAACCCCCGGGCCGTTCCAAATGCAATGTGCGATAGCGATTGCGACATGCAATCTCAGCCGTCGGATCGGGAAAGGATTGGACAGCCAGGATTAAATCGGAGGTTGGGAGATCAGCGATCCCTGACACAAAGGGCCAATGCGAGAGCAATATGTGATGCAATCTTGATTGTCCGATCGGGGATCAAATCAACAGTCCAGATTAGATTGGTGATCGACAATCCCCGATAGCAGGGCTAATGCGATAAGTGATAAAAGGTCGGACCCGATGGGATTTAAAAGCCTGATTTCATAAAATTTAAAATCTGGGAATTCAGATTTTTCAATGTATTCCCATGTATTTGGGATTTTGGCCAATTCGCTAATGCGATATGATACGCGACTTAAGCCAGACCCAAAAGGTTTTATAGACGCGAATATATATATTTTGAGTTCTGGTAAAAATGGTTTTTCTATGTATTTTCGCATTTTCGTTAAATAAATGAAATACAAGGAAATACGCCAAGAGCGATAAAACAGACCTGAAAGGTTTATACGTGCAGCTTTTTATTATTTGAGTTCCGTAATGAGCAGGATTTCGGGCGGGCCTTAGGCAGTAAGTGGTATTGGACGGGCTCCGCCTGATCCCATACACTGGCCGACATGTGGCTTGGCGCCAAAGAGAGAAAAACACCTTTTCAAGTGGGTAATCTCTGTGCACATAAGCTGCCCGAAATGAATATCAACCGTTGGATCAGAGATTAGCCAGATCAATGGTGGGCTTGTGATAGCGACCAAAGGCAGATCCGAAAGGATTATAGGGCGGATTCGATGATTTTTGAAGTCCGATAGAAAGAGTTTTTGCGTGTTTTTAGTGTATTTCTCTGTGTAAATAGTGAAACATATTCCCGGGGATTTCAACTGCGTCAGTGGTCCTTTCCGTTTAAAAACAGGTGGCCACCATTCCCGAAGGTGTTCCACAATGTTTGTTTA
The DNA here is from genome assembly GCA_000404065.3 of Pinus taeda. Lineage (NCBI taxonomy): Eukaryota > Viridiplantae > Streptophyta > Pinopsida > Pinales > Pinaceae > Pinus > Pinus taeda. Next base: position 186,897 of record APFE030598379.1, read on the forward strand.
ACGCTCAGGGATTTGAACGGACAGAGGCTGGAAGCCAGAGAGCTCGAAAGGGGAAATGAACAGACAAGCGCCGATAAGCTTAAAAGCCACTCAATGTCAGAGATAGAGGGCACAGTTTCTGAGACAGAGAAAAAGCTGAAGGCAGAGTAGCGCAGAGAGTTTTGGAAGAATCGCTTGGGCGTCAAGCAAGTTATAGAGGCATGCAGAGGCCGAGAGAGAGAGAGCTCAGAGAAGCCAGAGCCAGAGCCAGAGCCAAGAACCATAACCAGAGCCAGAGCTAGAGCCAGAGCTAGAGCCTAAAAGCCGAAAGCTTCAGAGCCAGGGATAAGATGGAGTTCTATGCCCATGGTGTTCTGTGTAAACCAGTGGAGTTGAGCATGGAGCTTGTAAAAGAACTTATGCCATAATCCCAGAGAGCCTAATCGAGTTGACTAGAGCTCAAGGAGACGTAGCCCAAGAGTTTTGGGTGAACTCCAAATTAATATTGTTGTTATATGTGTTTGTTAATTGCTGCATTGTTCCACTGTTATATGTTTTATATCAGTTTAAACAATAGAACTTAAAACACATAAACAATTTTAAAATAAACATAAACATACACCTATTTTCAAGAACATTATTAATTCCGCAATTGGTTAATCACTAGATCTTGGGAACAATTAAGCTTTGGAAGTGGGAGAGGTTTTTGTAAGCCTGACAAGAAGCCTTTAGCGCCCCATTTTCAAATCACATGTATTTTCCAAAACCCATAGAATCTGGTTACTTAAAGGGTATTAATTAAGTCATGGTGAGAATCTTCTAGAAGAAAACATGGATTGACTTCTAGTTAATCTTAGCAATCGATTATGTTTTAATCTTCGCTATTGGTGCTCCAACAAAAGATTATAAAAAGAAGTCGATGGGTAGATGGAGAATACACCAGAGCAGATACTTAGTTGCTCAAGCAGATCGATTTTCTCAGTAGCTGAAGTTCGGCAAGAGAAAATCAAATCAAAGAGTGAGTTGCAGGTGGGAGAGAGAGGTCATCAACATAGTCGGAGAGTGCAAGATGAATCTGGAGGAGGCAACACAGAGGAGGGATGCAGATCAATGTAGCAAAAGGGTTGACATTGGGCGCACACTGTCAATGCGCAGAGAGTGATGCAGAAGGGCCAGCAAATGAGGCAGGAGGTCCTCTTCGGGGTCAGAAAATTGCTGTAAAGTGTGAGAAAGTCACCAGTAAATTTCTCTGTGACTTTTCCTCTATTTTATCTTGTACAGAAATTATTGCTGAAAATTAATAAAAGAAACCCTCATCTACTGCACCGGTTTTCCCACATTGGGTTTTTCTGGGGACAATTGTCAAAAAATAACTGTCACTGTGTTTATATGTGCTAGTATTTTTCTTGTACTTATTTTCCTCAGAATTTTGTTTGTGAAGACTGCAGTGTATGTATTTTGATATTTGCTGTAGAAAATTGCAAATAATTTGTTTAAAGTAATTTAACAAATAGAAGAAATATTATCAGTTATTGCAGTAGGATTCGGGATCTCCGAATTTTCACATTCACATCTTCAAATTCAACTAGGAGTGGCCCTTAGCATGATGTCTTATATCTTTGGATCGATTATGCAGTAAATACTCCTTTTCTCTCAATTGAAGGCTTGATGCTCTGTCCTAGAAAGTTGGTCCAGCCATTGTCCGAACTACCCATTTGCAACAAACTAATGTGTTGGACTAGCACCTAGTCCACCCTTTTTATGTGGCTATTTATCTTGTCAACGGATCGTTCCCCTAACTGCTAAGTAATAGTAGCCCCAAAATGCCCAAAGACTAGCTAGGAGGCCCAACATCCAACTCAAACGACTAGTAGGTAGTTTGACTTGGTCCATGAAGCAGCTTGACTTGGTGGAGAAGTATTCAATGTGGTTAAGGAGGTACCTCTTGACTTTCCAATGGCTAAAGTTTTGTCCACTCACCAACCTTTTGGTGCATACTATCTCAACATTCCAGTTTAACTTCCAAAACGGCTAGTTGAAGGCCTGAATGTTTAGTTGACTTGACATTAAATGGCTAGTAAACTCAACCTTGCCACCTTTTTGCTTGATCTCCAATGCCTTGACAAATTTGACAATTGTGCTTCCTGGGCTTGCTATAAGTTGGCCTGATTTCACCTCGGTCTATCTTCATTTGTTTATATCATGCCTTGCATAGCCACGTCATCATTTTTGAATCTTGACCATGGGTTCCAACTTTCTATGATTTTGGTTCCTTAATTTTAACCAGTTATACATTGCAAGGACATTTTTTGTTTCTTCACATGGCATAATTTACATCAACTCATAATATGAAAATATGTACTATGAATATGACCTCAAAGAACAAGTATATACAACATAATGCAAAATAGTTACATTATACAGACGACATAATATTTGGAAATATTACTACTTTTGATATTTATTAAATTATTCTATGTTTTTTGTAGATTTAGTGTTAAAGTTTTCTTGTATATGCCTCTAGATATTGGGGGCAAGGTGTATGGGCCCTAGATTTTACGGGGTACTATTTCTTTCACCCAAATTCCCTTTACCCTTATTCCATATTCCATCACTGTTTCTCATTTCATTTCGGCATTTCTGGTAACTCACAGTGCAAAGGAACTCTGCTTCTGTGCCATCATGAATTTTGCTTGCTGCATTGAAAACCCAGAGACCACTAGACAGGGTCTTGTACGTTGCACACAGGGATCACTCCATGTATTGTGTCCTATCCTTAACCCAATACCTAACTCCTACAATGAATTTCAGCTTTAGTATTTATTAAATATTTTTGGGTAATAACAAAAAAAAAAAAAAACCTATATGAGACTTTTTTGAAGTAACGTTTTCTGTCTCATTGTTTGATATTGATCACATGTTGTGTACTTGTTAAAAGTTGGAAACATATAATTACAAGATAATTTGTGTTATTTACTGATGCGTTTGTACCAGGCTTTCTTGCTAGACTCCAGAAACCTTACACATTCTCTACCTTACTATCGTTTCTTATTTCAAGAATAGGGTGTTATTACGGATGATGTTGTACAATTGCGCAAAGCTATTGGTGCACCTGGAATGGCAGTTCTCCAGTTCGGTAATACCAGGGTTTGCATCATTTAGAGTAATTTCATTCTTTACCATTGAATTCAAATTTGTGGGTGCTTAGTTAATAATTGCCAACCTCATTCATTTTGAGTTTTGCACTGATAAATGAATGAGTGGCAGTTCTCCAGTTCGGTAATACCAGGGTTTGCATCATTTAGAGTAATTTCATTCTTTACCATTGAATTCAAATTTATGGATGCTTAATAATTGTCAATCTCATCCATTTTGAGTTTTTCACTGATAAATGAATGCAGCATTTGGGAGTGATTCAAAGAATCCTCATCTTCCTCACAATCATGAACTTGATCAAGTAGTATATACTGGAACGCATGACAATGATACGGTAAAAATATTGGCCTTATTGGTAGTGTCTTCAACAATATGCTGGGTGTATTCTATTTAGCACTGAAAAGCTATAGTACATTGGAAAGTTGCACACTAGGTCAGATATAGTCATTTATAATTTATTACTTCATGGAAATCATTGAAGGCACCTTTCTATAAAAGGAAATTCATTTATTCTTTTATGATTTCCTGATATCTTTCAGATCGTGGGCTGGTGGCAAATTCTGCCAGAGGAGGAGAAGGAAACTGTGAGTACAAAGAGAACACACTCAACAAGCTTTATGTTCAAGTGTATCAAAGTTTAGTTCTATTCCATTTATTATCTATATGAATCTAACTGTAAGGAATATAAGTTTGCTGATGTGTTTTTGGTAATTTTGTTGTGGAGAATGCATTTAACAGGTCATGAAACATTTGAAGATAACTAGTGGAAGTGAGATATCTTGGAAACTTATTGAGGCTGCTCTCTCTTCAGTTGCCAGAACATCCATCATCCCCATGCAAGATGTTTTAGGCCTCGATAATTCAGCTCGAATGAATACCCCAGCAACTCAAGTACTATCTTTATTTCATTTTATATAATTCCCTTTTAGTGATTTTAGATTTGTATGAAAGGGAAAAGGTTGTTGATCTATTATTGTAAACATTGTTTTTGTGCCTAATAGTTTTCATATCTGTAGCTCTCTAGTATTTTTATTTTGTCAATGTGATGCTCAGTTTGTCCTGACATAATCTTTCTGTCATTTACTGTCCAGATTGCAAGCATTCTGATTTTGCATTAGCTGACATAAAGATGAGCATTTGCTCTAGGATATTGTGTATACCTGCTCAGTGAATTTTTTGTCCAGTCAGTTTGGAATTACCATATACAGATACTGTCTGGTTCCTGTATGGTCCTAGATTAGGTCAAATTGTTGCCAAGAAAATGAGAAGACTACTAGAAACCAAAAGTCTTACCTAAATTCTGAAATAACCTCATCATACTCAAAACTGTGTTGGAGAGGGAGATAAAGAACCAGGCACAAGTGCAGGAACCATAAATACATGAATGTGCCATGTTATCTCACAAACTAGCACTTTAACGTTAAAGTTCACAAGAGTATTGTTAGCGTATGGGAAACTTGGAGAAGTTATCATTGTCACCAGATTTAACCTTTTCCAACTCTTAAATTGCTTCCTCTCCAACTCAAGGGGTGCTTCCCTAATGTATGATTGCTGAATCTTAGGCAATAAGAGCTTAAGGTGAAATGAAGAGTGGCTTTAGCAAAACAAGTGTTATAATATAGGATAATGGAAAAATGATGGGTAGATCCATAGTTTTAAAATTTGGAGCTAGGCTTTGAACCGGTCCACCTATCAAACTAGGTTTTGAGCCAGAACCATGTTAATTTTTACACTGGTGACTGCTCTATGTTGTTTCAATTACTTTAGCCATTCAATTCTTCAACGAGCAATCTTTTCAATAGCAATCAATTCTTTCATCAATCAATAGTAACATTACTGCAATGACAATAGGAGACAATCAACAACATCAATAAGAGACATAGATTTGGTCAAATACTAGGGAAAAACCCCACAAGGGGGAAAATCCTTTGTAATCCTTCTTCTATGAGATTGTCATAAAATGTTCAACAAAGAGCAATGTTTCATGACTTGTACTCGTATAAGACTCGTCTGGCTATTGACTCGGCGACCTATATAAGACTCGGGAATGACCCGTATAAGAATCGACAACATTTTCCCTCCACATGATCTCCAAAAAAAATAATTTAAAAAAAAAATCAAAATTTGAGGGTCTCCACGAGTCTTATGTGGGTCCTATGCGGGTCATATACGGTTCTTCACAGGTTCAATGTGGGTAGTCGAGTTTTATCCAGGTTTTGGCGGGTACGGGTAGAAACCACGGGTTCTATGCGAGTGACTCGTCTCGCTATAAAACCAATCAAGACCCACGGGTACTTGTGGCTCTTATAAGAGATGTGTTACACTAATAGAGAGTACAATGAGGCAATACAAAATTATCTAGCAAAAACAATATCTAGAAATATGATCACAACAACAATACTGATCAGAGTTGACTTTCCCATTCCGCGGTCAACTATGGTCATGTTAAAATTGGCAACTAGGGCCAAACTCCATGTGGATCATCTTATTTATGGCAGCTGATATTTTTATTGGATCCCTCTCATCGAGAGGTGTAGGATTGATCTAAAGATCGTTCGATTCCGATAAATATTCATGGAGTTATGAATTTATTTGTGTTAAAAGACAAATTGTCAAGTCGGCCAGCAAACTTGTGTAGGCTTAGAAGCCAAATAGTCATGTCTATTCATCATCTACATTTTAGTATAAATAGGCGATGACTTGAAGTCATTTGAGACACACACTCTTCATGTGATCTCCTCCTCTCCACATCTTTGGGTTTTTGGTGAAGGAGAAAGACACTAAGAGTACGCTGGGCTAAGTAGATGAAGCCCTAGCCGCAGTAAGCCGCAGGCTTATGAGGGAATCTAAACATAGTCAATGGAGACAGCTAAAACGTAGTCAAAGGAGACATGTTCATGCAGTCAAAAAGAGAAAGAATCTCTTACTTTCCTTTGAAATCTCACATGAAGGAGTAGAGCCGCAATAAGGATTTGACTACACCTCGTTTGGGTTTTAGGTGCAGTCATGATACTGGATAAATGATGCAGAAATGACCTCGTGTGAGGACGCAATAGTGAGTTGAAGTTTGGGCTAGATACAATCTCGGCATAGATCTAATCCTCATATGACAATCTCGACATTATAGATAGAATGATCTCGCATGACAAGGAGCAGTCTCGAGATCTGATCTCGTATGACAAGGATCAGTCTTGGCATATAGATCTCGGTGGTATCCCTGCGGCAGTTTAGATGCAATTAACAACCATAACTCAGATTACCTAAAGTAGATCTACTCGTTTAGACATTGTTTTGGCTTAATGAGGATTACGTTGGGTGTCATCTCAGTCTCACATATGTATATGTTACTGTCTCAGCAGAACCACAATGATGAAGTAGGTTTCAGTGTTGATCAAGAGCTTCTCGAGATACCTATAAAAGGAGACATATAGTGTCAATAGTCATCACAATATTCAAATCTAGTATTCTTGATATGAATAAGTATCTCAGAGGAAGTCAAGATGATAAGGATCATAAGTAGTATGATCATTATAGTCTCAGCATGATGAAAGAATCAATGATCACCAAGTCAAGGAGAGTCAACTTTGGCAAGGATCAGTGTCTAGGATCATGATCTCACAATGATCTCATCCTACAGTAATGTGTAGTCGTGATCTTCATAGGTGTAGAGATCATCTCAGTAATAGGTGCAGTAATGATGCTCTCAAGAACCTTGCAGTAGTAATGAAGTTCTTGATGTAGTAGTGATGATCTCAGAGGTGCAGCAAGGATGATGATCCCAACAGCATGATGATGAATGATGCAGCATGATGGGCATATTAGTAAGGAGCAGCATGATGATGGGAGCAGATGGGAACAGCTCAGTGGCTAGGTGCAACACTTTGATGGGTGCAACATCAGTACAAGCTGCAACACTATGTTAGGTGAAGTCGTCACCTTGGAGAATCAGTTGAAGCAAAATGTCTTCAACTGATCTCATGTATCATCATTATAGGAGATGATCTATGCTCATATCTAGATAAGTCAAAGTGTTGACTTTTGTTGTAAATGTACTACCTCTCTCTCTGCTGAACTTTGAAGAACATAAAAGAAGAATTGATCAAGGGTTTCCCCACATTGGGGTTTGTCCTTGGCTAGTGCCACATCTTGTGTCCTCTTGTCTTGGCTGGTCTTCTGCAATTTATGTTTATGTTCTATCTGCAGTTTACTTTAATTCTGTTGTGAATGTTAATCTAGAAAAGATATGGAGTTAACTGTGAAAATTGAAATAAATTGCTCTTAGCATAGAACATACCTAAAATTAACATGGGATCAGAGTTGAGGTGAAGACAATGCCCAAGCTAGAGTGAAAGAGCAATCACCGAAGACAGTTGGGCCAGGACAATAGGGTCAATGGGTTCCTCATCCCTCTTCTAATTCACCAAGGGTGAAGTCGAAGCAGAGAATATTATCAGAATAGCGCAGCAGAAGTTTTTGATGGCCTACCTAAAGATCACTTCATTGGAAAGTTTGGATCTAAGGGTGGAAGGATAGGCGGATGCCTTGGTTCGGTGATTATGCGAAGGAGTGTCCGAATGGCAGAGACACATATGATAAAGATAACAATCATTCCAAGACATCTTCAATGATCAGAGGAATGATAGGTAATGCAGGTCATCAAGGAAATGGTCGACTCTTTAAAGAAAGCAAGGAACCCCAGGTATGAAGAATCAAATTTTGTTTCTGATAAGATAAAGAAGCGTTATCTTGCATTGGCCCTCTCCTTCAGATTCTTTGGGAATATGGCTTATTGATTGTAGTACTTCAAGGCACTTCATCGGATAGATGGGTGCACTCTCTAATTTGGTAGAGATGGAAACAATCGTGGGATTATACTTGGAACCGATGCCACCTATCCCAGAAAGGATGTAGGAAATGTTATCCCTCAAGAAAATGAGGGTAACTCTATTCATTTACAGAATCTCTTTTATGTACTTGATCGCAAGAAGAACCTGGTGTCGTTTTCAGCAATGGAAGTCAAAGGTTTCAGGGTGGCACTCATCGATGGAAAGGTACGTGTTTGAAATTTGAATTTTCAAAGATGTTTTTGAGTCCAGGGTTGTATCAGGTTGCAGGAAGTCCACTAGGAACCATGGCCATTGACACATAGCACTGAAGGTTTGTGAGTCAAATGGTGATAGGGATGCCTGAATTCAAAAGGAGCATGAAAGTACATATCTGAGATGTACCTAAGGAAAATATTACAAGGGGACCATTCCCCTCATGTAGTAGGTCCACAGGTTTGAAACAACCCGAGGGGTTTGAGATTGATGATCAGGAATCTCATGTATATAGGTGGAAGAAAGCCCTCTATGGCTTGAAGCAAAAACACCGCGAGCGTAGTATGTGAGGATTGATAGCTGTTTGATGAAGCTGAGATTCACTAGGAGTGAAACCAATCCAAACCATCACTCGAAGGTTGTGGATGATAGACCTCTGATACTGGCACCTTATGAGGATGACCTATTTCTAACAGGTGCAGACCCTCTCATATGCAGAAGTAAGAGGTAGTTGGATTCTAGATGTGGAATGATAAACTGCAAGCCTATGGCTACCTCATGGATCTTAACATTTAGAAGTTATATGGTAGTGATGTGGGACCAGATTTGGGAAATGCCTCTGAGTTTCATAAACTCATTCGCGTTGATGTTCTTTGTGAACTTCCGTCCGGACATATGTTTTGCAGTTAGCATGGTGAGTTCATATTTGATTGAGCCTCACTGGATTGATGCCAAGAATCATCTGAGATATCTTCGAGGCACAATCTCTCATGGATTGGGATACACTGCTGGATTATTCAAACACTAACTGGGCAGGTAGTGTGGAGGATCACTAGAGCACTTCTCAGTGCTGGTTCTCTTTGGATTCTGCTTCGATATCATGGATGAGCAGGAAGTAGAAAGTCGGTTGCTATAAGTACCGCCGAGACCAAATACATAGCTGCGAGTATGATATCGTGTGAAGCTGCATTGCAAAAGCTCTTAAGTGAGCTGTTTGTGCACATGATGAATACCACTGTGATTCTCTTACTAAGGAATCCCATATTCGATGATTGCTCCAGCAGATACACATTAGATATTGCCTTATCTGGGATATGGTAAAGGCGGCTCCATCACACTGAGATGATGCACAGGTCGCTACACTTTGTCAAAGCCCCGGGGAAAGATCAAATCTGTGATTTTCTTGAATGACTTGGAGTCGTTGAGAGACCCTTCTAAAAGGGTCTTGCATGTTGCATACATTGAGCTCTGGGGGCTTGAGGTTCTTACTGGAGCAACATATGACCACAGGGTAACTCACCCTCCTCTGGTGGTGCGCGCTGAACAGGATGATTAGTTCTCCTTTTGGCCAGGATGATTCGTTCTCCATGGTGATTGTGGAACAGGATGATTCGTTCTCTTGTAGACCAGGATGATTAGTTCTCTGTGGCATCCACTGGACAAGATGATTTGTTCTCCTGTGGACAGGATGATTAGTGCTCCTGTCGAGGCATCCTACCCATGTAGTTTGGGACTCATGGGAAGTACCTCTTGTCTGATCAATGAGCAGGGAAATGAGGATAGGGACCATAGTAGTACCGATGGACGCATCGTTGTATCTACTGTACTCCCTATGCTAGGATGACCTTCATTGCTTTGGGATCAATGATACTAGTCTGGGATCAGTGAGAGTGGTACATACTCTGAAACTGACTTCGGGTCAGTCGAGGACTGGTTCGGGACCAGTGGTACTCACTCTGAGACTAGCTTCAGTTCAGTGCAGAATGGTATGAGACATTCTCAATCAATTCTTCTTCTTCATGGTTGAGCAGAGCAGAAGAGAGCAGTGCAGGCAATTGATGGCAAAGATAGTACAGTTGGACATATGGATCAACGGATGGAGTTCTCCCTAGTTGAGAGGGAGTGTTAAAATTGGCAACTAGGGCCGAACTCCATGTGGGTCATCTTATTTATGGCAGCTGATATTTTTATTGGATCCCTCTCATCAAGAGGTGTAAGATTGATCTAAGTATTCATGGAGTTATGAATTCCGATAAGTATTCATGGAGTTATGAATTTATTTGTGTTATAAGACAAATTGTCAAGTCGGCCAGCAAACTTGTGTAGGCTTAGAAGCCCAATAGTCATGTCTATTCATCATCTACGGTTTAGTATAAATAGGAGAGGACTTGAAGTCATTTGAGACACACACTCTTCATGTGATCTCCTCCTCTCCATGTCTTTGGGTTTTTGGTGAAGGAGAAAGACACTAAGAGTATGCTGGGCCTAGTAGATGATGCCCTAGCCGCAGGTGATGCCTTAGATGATGCCCTAGCTGCAGTAAGCCACATGCTTATGAGGGAATCTAAACGCAGTCAATGGAGATAGAACGCAGTCAAAGGAGACATGTTCACGCAGTCAAAAAGAGAGAATCTCGCATTTTCCTCTGAAATCTCACATGAAGGAGTAGAGCCGCAGTAAGGATTTGATTGCACCTCATTTGGGTTTTAGGTGCAATCATGATCCCGGATAAATGGAGCAAAAATGACCTCGTGTGAGGACGCAGCAGAGACTTGAAGTTTGGGCTAGATATAATCTCGGCATAGATCTAATCCTCATGATGACAATCTCGACATTACAGATAGAATGATCTCGCATGACAAGGATCAGTCTCGACATCTGATCTCGCATGACAAGGATTAGTCTCGGCATATAGATCTCGGTGGTATCCCTGTGGCAGTTTAGATGCAATGAACAACAATAACTTAGATTACCTAAAGGAGATCTACTCTTTTGCACATTGTCTCGGCTTAATGAGGATTACGTTGGGTGTCATCTCAGTCTCACATATGTATATATTACTGTCTCGGCATAACCACAATGATGAAGTAGGCTTCAGTGTTGATCAAGAGCTTCTCCACATACCTATAAAAGGAGACATATAGTGTCAATAGTTATCACAGTATTCAAATCTAGTATTCTTGATATGAATAAGTATCTCAGAGGCAGTCAAGATGATAAGGATCATAAGTAGTATGATCATTACTGTCTCATCATGATGAAAGAAGCAATGATCACCAAGTCAAGGAGAGTTAGCTTTGGCAACGATCAGTGTCTAGGATCATGATCTCACAATGATCTCATCCTACTGTAATGTGCAGTCGTGATCTTCATAGGTGTTGAGATCATCTCAGTAATAGGTGCAGCAATGATGCTCTCAAGAACCTTGAAGCAGTAATGAAGTTCTTGATGTAGGAGTGATGATCTCAGAGGTGCAGCAAGGATGATGATCCCAACAACATGATGATGAATGATGCAACATGATGGGCATATTAGTAAGGAGCAACATGATGATGGGAGCAGATGGGAGTAGCTCAATGACTAGGTGTAGCACTGTGATGTGTGCAACATCAGTACAAGCCGCAACACTATGTTAGGTGAAGCCGTCACCTTGGAGAATCAGTTGAAGCAGAATGTCTTCAATTGATTTCATGTATCATCATTATAGGAGATGATCTATGCTCATAATCAGATAAGTCTTAGTGTTGACTTCTGTTGTAAATGTACTATCTCTCTCTCTCTGCTGAACTTTGAAGAACATAAAAGAAGAATTTATCAAGGGTTTCCCCACATTGGGGGTTTGTCCCTGGCTAGCGCCACATCTTGTGTCCTCTTGTCTTGGTTTGTCTTCTACGATTTATGTTTATGTTCTATCTGCAGTTTACTTTAATGCTGACGTGATTGCTAGTCTGGAAAAGATGTGGAGCTAACTGTGAAAATTGAAATAAATTGCTCTTAACATAGAACATACCTAAAATTAATAGGTCAACTATGGCCTCCTATCAAAACGAAACCCTAGGTTCTAGCTGCATGGATAGGCCTGTATGCATGCGGCTACAACCAAAAATTTCTTGTGGCAAACCTATGACTATAGACCAAAACCCTAATCACATGTGCAAGCTTGGGACCTGTACGAACCAATTTCCGCTAACCAACTTCAGACTTGTGTGAACCAAATCAAAGAAGAGAGAAGAAGAGAATGCTTGATGATGATGTCCAAATGAGGGTCACTTGACTTGTATTGATAGGCTTCCAAGGGTGTATAATCCATTGCTTTAAAAAATCACTGGCTCGAAACTGACTCAGTCAAGTTGGTCTGAGCTAGACTCCCCAGCTATGACCTGGCCTAGAAAACAGTTCGGCCTACCGGGTTAATACCAAGCCGGTCGGTTTGTCTAACAACTCGACTGGCTCGGTATTAACCCGACCGGCTTGGTCGAGTCTGTAATAACTCGGCCGGGTTGCATATAGCAACCCAGTAACCCATGAAAACAATGCTTTGTTTTAAATGTTTTATGTTGGGGACTTCAAACTAGTTTGTTTTTTGTTTATTTTGTCTTTGGGGTCCATTCCCCTCTCCTAAACCCTATTTAACCCACCCAACCCTTCTCATTTCCTCACAGCCATCTCATGCATTTGAGTGAGAGTTTGTGAGGAGTTGTTTAGTTTGTTTTTGGAGCAGTAGTGAGGAGTCTTGGGCAAGCATTGTAGCTGGAGTGAGGAGCTTCTTGGGCAGCCATTTGGAGTAGCATTGAAGAGTTGGTTTCTTGGCACAAGCTTGAGGAGGCAGTTTGTGCCTGGAGGTATTTTTTGTCACTTGTAAAAATCTGTTTTTGCTTATTAAATTTTATGTGCAAATCTGGAAATCCTAAAGAGTGTTTTTTGTGAAAGAAATGAACATTGAATCAATGTTTTTTTTTTGTTTTCATTTTCAGATTTTTTGCTTTCATTTCCAAGTCAAAAAATGGCACCTAGAGTGAAAGATGCTGCTTGGGCATATGTTGAAATGGGTGATAGTCAAATGCATTGCAATTTTTGCCATAGGAAAATTAGGGAAGGTCGCGGGGGTATTAATAGGCTGAAACAACACTTGGCTGGGATTAGAGGCCAAATTACTCCATGTATCTCACCAGAAATTGGGGAGATTATGAAGGATTTGTTAGCCAGCTTTGAGAAGTTTAAAGAAGATGAGGCTAGTCAAAAAGAGTTAGAGGCTGAAATTGGGAGGAAGAGGAATATACAAAAAATATTGGCTACCAAACCCCATTTTGATTTTGAGGGTTCTTCCTCTATTCCTTGTACTGATGCATCCAACCCCTTCTGATATGTTCCTCCCTCTTTTGAGTCTATTCAAGAAAAGGGAACGGGTAATATGAAAAAGTGTGATATGAATATCAAAAGTTATTTCACTCTCTCCTCTCCATCAGATGCACATGGTCCTCAAGCTAGTAGAAGTCATATGCAACCCACTTTAGATGACCATTGGAAGAAAGAATTGAGGGAGACTGCTTGTGATTACATAGTTAGATGGTGGTATGATGCTGATATCCCCTTCAATGCTTCCCGTTCACCATATTATGAGCCTATGTTTGATGCCATACATGTTGCTGGATAAGGCTTCAAAGGCCCTATTATGCATGAGCTAAGGGGGTATCATTTGCAGAAAGAAATTTTCTCCATTAATGAGTATTTGAAAGATTTCAAGGACTCATGGGCAAGAACAAGATGTACCATCATGTCAGATGGATGGACTGATCAAAGAAACTGTGCCATCATAAACTTTCTTATCTTCTGCCCAAAGGGAACCATGTTTCTAAAATCAGTTGATGCATCTGATAAGGTAAAAGATGGGAAATTGTTGTTTTAGCTATTGGATGAGGTTGTTAAGGAGGCGGGGGTGGCTAATGTTGTTCAAGTCATCAGAGATAATGCCTCTAACTATGTTCTTGCTGGTAAATTGTTAGAGGAAAAACAGAGAACCATCTTTTGGACCCCATGTGCTGCACATTGCATAGATCTCATGCTTGAGGATATTGGCAAATTAGATTGGGTCAAAAACACTGTAGATCATGCCAAAAGCATAACAAAATTTATCTACAATCATTCATGGATTTTGAGCTTGATGAGGAAACACAAAGGGCAAGGATATTATTAGGCTTGCCATAACTAGATTTGCTACTCATTTTTTAACATAGCAATCTATGCTTTCACAACATAGAAACTTGCAAAAGATTTTTTTCCAGTGAAGAATGGAGTCAAAGCCAGTGGTCTCACAAACTAGAAGGCAAAGAATTGAAAAAGAAATTTAATGAAGAAATATTTTGGAGAAAGGCGGCAGAGATTGTGATGCTTGCTGAGCCACTGGTTAAGGTGTTGCGGTTGGTGGATGGGGAAAGATTGGCTATGGGCTTCATTTATGAGGCTATGGATCAAGCAAAGAGGCAAATAAAGAGGGCATACAAGGATAAAGTGGCTAAGTATGGGCCCATTTGGGCAATAATTGATGAAAGATGGAACAATCAACTCCATCGCCCTATACATCCAGCTGGGTATTTTTTGAACCCACAGTATCATTATAAAGCTAAGGCAATAGGAGCTTTGAGGGTGGAGGTTAGAGATGGATTGATTGACTACATTGATCGCATGATCCCATTGGAGTGTGATCAGCTGGAGATACATCGACAGGTCACAACCTTCAGCACTGCCTCAGGTACCTTTGGAAAGAACCTAGGAGAGATTGCAAGGGAAGCAGATGAGATGTGTAAACAAAAATTTTAATTTTCAAATTCTTAATACTTATTTTGTTAAATCGTTTATAATTTGAAAGTTGGATATAATTTGTAATTTTTTGAGCTAACTCATAATTCATTACACTCCTATGTCTTTTGCAGCACAATGGTGGGAGGCTTTTGGTAGCCGTTGTCCTGAATTGCAGAAGTTTGCAATTCGTATTTTGAGTCAAACTTGTAGTGCTACTGGTTGTGAGCGCAATTGGTCTGCCTTTGAGAGGATTCACACAAAGAAGAGAAACCGTTTGGATAAAAAATGGTTAAATGATCTAGTATATGTCCAATACAACCTCCGGCTCAGGCACAACCAATTGCTGAACAAAAGACCTGATTCAGTTCCCATTGTATTGGAAGACATTGATCCAACATCAGATTGGGTAGTGGAGAGTCATCCAACAGAGTTTGCTTCTGATGAGGATATAGATTATGAATTACAGAAGATAGCATCACTCAAACATAATGTTTAGTTGAATGCAGATCCTTGATCCACTTGTACCAGCCTCAACCTCAGAGTTAGCAAGTCCTCTAGTTGCATGCGCTTCCTCTGCTCAGACATGACAGAAGCACATATCGCGTCTATCTCTGCTTGCAGCTGCTGCACAACTTGCTAGTGCTATCACTTCTATAGTTGTAGTTGGAGATGATGATGAGGAGGAGCCATGGGGCCCCCTGTTTGACTCTGATGATGATCCAGAGATTGATCCACATGATCTCGGCTCCTCTAGCAGTAGCCAGTAGTACTGGTCACAATTTACTTTTGTTGTAGAGGCAATTTCTAGCCTCCTTGGTTATGTGTTTTTGTTTTGATCTCTATATCATGTTCATTTATGTATTGGACAGTGCGCTGGGTGCCATTTTGATATAATGGATATATTCATGAGCCTACTTTGATCATTTGTTGTCTTCTATCTATATTCTAATGCTGTGTGTTTGGAAACATGAATGAAAATCTTTAAAATTATGCTTTTTTATAATAAAAAAGAATATTTAATGCATTTTTTACAACGATCGAGTCATTGAAATCGAGCCAACCGAGTCGATACCAAGTCAGAGTCAGAGTCAGAGTCGGAGTCGGAGTCGACCCTCAGCCGAGTGGGAGTTTTAAAACATTGGTATAATCTTACTTTAGGGTTGACCTATCCTTTTGTGCACATGTGGGCTTCACTTCAAAAATACACTTTCCCTTGTCCAAATCAAGTTCTTCAAAAGTCAAAATTGGTCCTTTCAGAGAGGAATTTAGTCCTATGATTGGAATTTGTCACTGAACTGCCAAATTAACACTCCCCTTCAGCTAGGAATAAATTCCTACTACAAAAGAGTATATCCAATAATCATATTATGCCAATAATGAAGCTCCAAGTTAAGAGAAAGATATCCAAACATCAAAATTCATCCATAACATCCAAATTCCTCGTCAAAAAGCGATAACAAAAATCTCACCGGAGCAAATAATCCAATCCAAGTGACGATGAATGAGAGAGTATGCCTCTCTTCTATTTATACAATCCTCTAAGGGATTCGAATGGCCTAATTTGGACTAAGAATGCGCCTAAAATAAAATAATGTGCATAATAATAATTCTTTTGGTGATAATCCCACCAGAATAGCTCAATAACATAAGAACAAGCCTCTTAAGAGGGAAGAATGATCAATATAGTGAATCGTTGGGCCTTTGAGGAGGCCCAATGAAGTCCAAGGGGTGCCATACTGTAGAACTGGACTCCAAACATTGGGGGCAAAGGGTTGGCACCTTGTTTTCCAAGTAAGAACCTGTGGTGCTCCCAAGTGGGTGTGGGGGCACAAGGACATCCTCATGTGTCTCCAAATGGATCGAAAATGCCTGTAGACCATTTGTAAGGTTAGGATGATGACACAAGCCCTCCCTCTATAGCAGGAGTCATGCTCTAGACCTTGGAACATCTGGCAAGTGTATGGTGCATGTGTGGAGTTGGCTGGGCATGCTGAACCATGTGCATCATCCTCATCCAAAAGGTGGGACGCGAGCAATCAACGAGTGGTGCTGGGGATCCATGAGGTACTCTCTGCTATGGTGGAGGCCAATGGATCTCAATGCTCACCCTACAAGTACCAAT
Source organism: Pinus taeda (assembly GCA_000404065.3). Taxonomy (NCBI): domain Eukaryota; kingdom Viridiplantae; phylum Streptophyta; class Pinopsida; order Pinales; family Pinaceae; genus Pinus; species Pinus taeda. The sequence continues at coordinate 203,772 of APFE030598379.1, forward strand.
GTGGCCCTCTGGAGGGCTAGGACCCCGTATAGGGAGACCAAGTCCCAAATGGAGACCCACTAGCTATCATGTAGAAGATCCAATGCATCCCAGTTGGTGATCATAGGAGTAGCCATAGGCCTGCAACCATCCGTAGAAGATCTCCTCAAGGTATCTCCTGCATACTTGCCTTGGCCCATAGGTATGTGCTCATCCTCCTGCCAGACCTCCAACCTGAAAAGGTAATGCATCAACCCCTTATTAGTCATGTCAAACTCTGAAGCGAGATCTCTCTTGCAGTGCTGGATGAGAATGTCCTCCCTTGTAATAAACAAGTCATCCACATACAATACAAGAATGAATGGATTGTCACCTGCTAGGATAATGTATAGGTTTGGATCTGCATCACTCTTCTGGAAACCCATCTGTTGCAAGTAGGCATCTATCCTCTCGTATCATGTCCTTGGTGCTTGCTTCAGTCCATACAAGGCTTTCTTCAACCTACATACATGAGACTCCCTCTCATGCAACTCAAAGCCCTCAAGTTGCTCAATGCACACCCCCCCTGTATAACACCATTGAGAAAGACGGTCTTCACATCCATCTAGTGAATCCTCCATCCCATCACGACTGCTATAGATATCACTGCTCTAATGGAAGTATAACGAGCAAATAGTGTAAAGCTCTCCTCATAGTCAATTCCCTCTACCTGTGAGAACCCCCATGCCACAAACCGAGCTTTGAACTTCTCAGCGTTGCCATCTGTAGAATGTTTGATCTCGCAGAGCCACCTAGAAGTCACAACTGACTTCCCATCAGGACATGGCACTACCTCCCATACATCATTCTTCATGATAGAGACATACTCCACCATGGCATCCCTCCTGTTAAAATTGGCAACTAGGGCCAAACTTCATGTGGGTCATCTTATTCATGGTTGATAATATGTTCATTAGATTCCTCTTGTCGAGTGGTGTGGGATTGATCTAAAGATCATTTGATTCCGATAAGTATTCATGGAGATATGAGTTTATTTTGATTCTGGAATTATTATCAAGCAACAAGTTGACCTACAACTCATGTAGGCTCAGAAGCCCAGCAGTCACACCTATTCTAACATCAATAGTTGTGTATAAATACAGGAGGACTTTTCTTCATTTGCACTCACTCATCTCATCACATCTCTCTCTCTCTCTCTACTGCGCAGAAAAGAGTCTCTTCTCTACTGTGCATAAAATGGTCTCTTTCTCACATATGTGAAGCCGGAAGTTGCTGAAACTGAAGCTGCAACTGTAGATCCAAACTTTGACTAGTGTGGACCATCAAACCTCCTCTTTTGATTTGCGTTGTAGGTTTATCTGAACCTCCTCTGAAGGCTACAACTTTTGGTGGTGGAATCAAGTCGATCTGACAGACGGTTTGCGAGATATCAACTGCCCTAGTTTGAAGGAAGCTGCTGAAACTGAAGCTGCAACTGCAGAAGTAAGGTTTGACCTACGTGGACCAGATGATCTCCTCATCTAAACTGTGTTGTAGGTTCATTTGAACCTCCTTTGAAGGCCGCAACGTTTGGTGGTGGAATCAAGCCAATCTGACGGTCGGTATGTGAGATATCGACTGCCCTAGTTTTGATGATGAAGCCGCTAATGCTGATGCTGCTGATCTAGCGTTTGCTATTGCTAATATAAATCAGATTTATTGTACTATTTCTCTCTGCTGAATTATTGAAGATAAAAGAAGATTTGATCAAAGGGTTTCCCCACACATTGTGGGGCTTGTCCCTGGCTAGCCTCCACATCTTGTGTCTCTTGTCTTGGCTTGTTTTTTGTCGATCGCTTAATGTTCTATCATCACTTTACTTTATGTACATGTGATTGCTAATTTGTGGAATATAATAAGAAAAAGAATTAAACTGTTATAAGCATAGAACATACCATATCTTAACATGGTATCAGAGCTAAGGTGAAGACAAAGCCTGAGCAAGAGCAAGAGCAATCACCGTAGAGAAGATTGGCAAGGCTATCCTAAAAGAACTATGGGGTCCTCAACACTCTTTCCTGTCGAAGACAAGCTCCGTGAGAAAGTTGACTATCACGGATGGAAGATGTCTATCGATCTAACCTTAGAAGATCAAGGAGTGTTGGACCATGTAAGAGGAAATATTGTTGAGCCTCCATCAAATGCATTCGCTGCTGCCTGGAACGAATGGAAAAAAGGAGAAGTCAAAACAAAGAAGATCATCTGGGACTCTATCGACAAGCACTTGGTGGCCTACATTTCTGAACTGGACACCTCCAAGGAAATCTATGATAGACTGGTGAGTTTATTTAAAGTCAATGATGCAAATCAAGTTTTGTTTCGTAGAAATAAGCTGAGGGAAATCAAGAAGGGTAAAGATGAGAGTATGCAAGTATACTTCTTAAGAATCACCGAGATCAAGAACGATCTCCTATCTATTGGGGAAACTATTACTGACAGGGAAATGGCACTCACAACTCTTGGAGGATTACCATCCGAATGGTACGTGTTCAAGACTACTCTTCTAAACAATAATGTAATTCCTAGTGTTGAGGAGTTAATGACTAGATGCATCTTAAGAAGAAACAAGGGTAGAGGAGCAAGAAATGCCCATACCAAAAGGTCCTCTTGCTGCCTTTTCTTCTCATGCTAAGAAAAGAAAGAATTCCGGGTTTAAATCAAAAGGAAAGGCTGGACCTAAGGATGGAAGAAAAGGACGATGTTATATTTGTGATAAAGCAGGTCACTATGCAAGGGAGTGCCCTGATAGAAAGGACTCACATTGGGACGATGATCAAAATCCCTCTCATGGCAATCAAAGGAATGGAAAATTCAATAGCAGAGGTAAAAGGAGCACTGGAAATCAAGGAAGAGGTCAACCATTCAAGAGGGCAAGAAATTTCAGGTATGAATCTAATACTGTAGATAATAAGCAGGATGAATATTATCTACCAGCTGCTCTATCTACCTCTGCTCCTACCGATTCAATGGGAATTTGGCTCATTGATAGTGGTGCCTCAAGGCATTTCACTAGTTACAAAGAAGTTCTCTATAATCTGATAGAGAAAGAAACGAACCTAGAAATTGTCCTTGGAGACAATATGAAATATCTTGTAAGAGGTGTAGGAAATGTCTCTCTCAAATTGAATCAAGGAAATACGATGCATGTATAAGATGTATTATATGTACCTGACCTCAAAAAGAACCTGGCGTCCATCTCCGCAAAGGAAGACAAAGGCTACAAGGTAACCTTCAACAATGGCAAGGTACATATATGGAAAAGTAATGTTAAAGATGCCTTCACTCTTGGGTTTCGAGTTGATTCATTATATCAGGTCGATGGAAGTCTGCTAGGTGTCATGTCTTGGGACATAACTCTTCAGTCTGAACTTTGGCGTCAGAGGTTTTCCCACCTTCATTATAAAGCTCTACACGATGTAAGACAAATGGTAACAAGGATGCCCGAATTCGGAGTAGCGAAAGAAGGTGTATGTCCAGGATGTGTTGAAGGAAAGCTCAAAAGGGGACCATTCCCCTCAAGCCAAAGAAAGACCTCCGATATATTACAGTTGGTTCACTCAGGCATACCTGAGGCTGGCATTAAGAGGGAGACTACTACTCCACATACTCTTGAGCAGAATGGTGTGGTGGAAAGGAAGAACCGTACGATTGTGGAAGCTGTCTAGAGACTTCCAAAGTTTCTATGGGTAGATAATGTAACAATGCCTAATGTAGAGGAACCCATGGATCTTATTTATCCACCTGAGCCTTCCTCTTTTAGGAAGAGGCTTAGGGGGGTACTCGATGATGCTAAAGGACATGTTGCACCCTGAGGAACCTTTCGTGAAAGTAAGAAACCTAACAAGTATCAGGGATACCTGACCATCATGAGCATGATTATACAGAATGAGCCTTCATCATTCTCAGATGTCGTCAAGCATCAAGTATGGGAGGATGCTATGACCGAAGAATATGAGTCTATTATGAAGAATGATGTAGAGGAAGTAGTTCCTAGAACCCAAGACAAGACAGTTCTCACGTCAAAATGGATTTACAAGATAAAGTATGCAGCAAATGGAAGTACGGAAAAGTATAAGGCTTGTTTTGTTGCTCGTGGTTTCTCCCAGAAGGAAGGTATAGACTATGATGGGATATTTGCACCTGTTGCCAGATATACGACCGTCCGCTTGATCATAGCCCTTGCGGCTTCACAAGGATGGAACCTACATAAGATGGATGTCAAGACCGCGTTCTTGCATGGTTCGATCAAAGAGGAGGTCTACGTGGAGCAACCTGAAAGAGTTGAGATTTATGATCGAAAATCTCATGTATGTAGGTTGAAGAAAGCTCTCTATGGGCTGAAGCAAGCACCTCGAGCATGGTACGAGAGGATCGATAGCTACTTGATGAAGTTGGGATTCACTAAGAGTGAAGCTGATCCTAACCTTTATTTTAAGGTTGAAGATGACAAACCTCTCATACTCGTGCTATATGTGGACGACCTCTTTCTAATAGGTGCAGACCATCTCATTCACAAATGTAAGAGGGAGTTGGCTTCTGAATTTGAAATGAAGGACCTAGGACCGAATTGCTTCCTAGGACTTGAAGTGTGGCAGAAGCCAGGGGAAATTTTCCTATCTCAAGGAAAATATGTGGTAAAGATATTGGAAAGATTCAGTATGATGGACTGCAAGCCTGTGACTACCTCGAGGATCTTAACTTTTAGAAGTTATATGGTAGTGATGTCGGACTAGATTTGGGAAATACCTTTGAGTTTCATAAACTCATTCGCATTGATGTTCTTCGTGAACCTCCGTCCGAACATATGTTTTGTAGTCAGCATTGTGATCTCATATTTGGTTGAGCCTCACTGGATTGATGCCAAGAATCTTCTGAGTGTCTTTGTGGCACAATCACTTATGGGTTAAGATACACTGCCAGAGATGTGAGATTACTTGGATTCACTAATGCTGATTGGGCAGGCAATGTGGAGGACCGTAAGAGCACTTCCGGGTGTTGTTTCTCTTTGGGATCTGCTTCGATATCCTGGATAAGCAGGAAGCAGAAGTCGGTGGCCTTGAGCATCGCCGAAGCAGAGTATATTGCTGCAGCATGACCTCTTGTGAGGCAGTTTGGTTGCGAAAGCTCTTTAGTGAGCTGGATACCATCGTGATCCTTTGTGACAGCTAGAGTGGGATTCGTTTGTCAGAGAATCCCGTATTTCATGATCGCTCCAAGCATATCGATATCAGGTACCACTACATTCGAGATATGGTGTAGCGGGGAGCTATAAGGCTCCAACATATTGGTACAGATGAACAGGTCACCAACATTCTAACAAAGCCCCTTGGGAGAGTAAACTTCCTGACTTTTCGAGAACAACTTGGAGTTGTTCAAAGATCGTCCAATGAGGGTCCTGTATGATGCATTGAGCTCTGGGAGCTCCAGGGGGGTGTGGGGTACTTCTTGGAGCAGCATATGACCACAGGATGATTCACTATCCCCTGGTGGTATACATGTACACCTCGTGGCGACATTGTAGCAGGATTGATGTGTTCTCCCGTGAGGCTTGGATTGATGTGTTCTCCATGGCGCCTTGGATTGATGTGTTCTCCATGGCAATTGTAGTAGGATTGATGTGTTCTCCTGTGAGGACGGGATTGATTAAGTTCTCCTATCGTGACATCCTACCCATGCAGTCTGGGACTCATGGGAAGTACCTGTCATCTGATCAATGAGCAGGGAAATGAAGTTAGGGACCATAGTAGTACTGATGGACGCATCGTTGTATCTACCATACTCCCTATGCTAGGATGACCTCCATTGATCTGGGATCAATGATACTGGTCTGGGACCAGTGGTAGGAGTGGTACATTCTATGACACTGACTTTGGGTCGGTTGTTACTGGTCTAGGACCAGTGGTATGCACTCTGAGACTGACTTTGAGTTAGTGGAGGATGTTACTGGTCTAGGACCAGTAATAGGAGTTGTACTCACTATGACGCTGACTTCGGGTTGGTTGAGATTGGTTTGGGACCAGTGGTACATACTTTGAGACTGACTTTGAGTTAGTATGATACATCCTCGATCATTTCTTCTTCTTCATAATTCAGACAAAAGCAGAGCAGAACATAGCAAAGCAGAGCAGAGCATAACATAGTAGAGCCGTACAGATCAGTACAGGGGAGAACAAGACAAAGCAGAACAGTTAGAATAGGGCAGAGCAGGACAAGGGTCAGGCTGTACAGGGCAGTGCATTTGATGGATGAATAGTAGCGACTGACAGACAGATTGCAGATGAAGTTCTCCCTAGTTGAGAGGGAGTGTTAAAATTGGAAACTAGGGCCAAACTTCATGTGGGTCATCTTATTCATGGTTGATAATATGTTCATTAGATTCCTCTCATCGAGAGGTGTAGGATTGATCTAAAAATCATCCGATTCCGGTAAGTATTCGTAGAGATATGAATTTATTTTGATTATGGAATTATTATCAAGCCGACCTACAACTCATGTAGGCTCAGAAGCCCAAAAATCACATCTATTCAAACATCAACAGTTGTGTATAAATACAGGAGGAATTTTCCTCATTTGCACTCACCTCATCTCATCACATCTCTCTCTCTACTGCGCAGAAAAGAGTCTCTTCTCTACTACACAGAAAATGGTCTCTCTCTCTCACACATGTGAAGCCGAAAGCTGCTGAAACTGAAGCTGCAATTGCAGATGCAAACTTTGACCAGCATGGACCATCAAACCTCCTCTTCTGATCTGTGCTATAGGTTTATTTGAACCTCCTCTGAAGGCTGCAACTTTTGGTAGTGGAATCAAGTCGATTCGGCAGACGGTTTGCGAGATATCCACTGCCCTAGTTTGAAGGAAGCTGCTGAAACTGAAGTTGCAACTGCAGAAGTAGAGTTTGACCTGCGTGGACTAGAAGATCCCATCTGAACTGCGTTGTAGGCTCATTTGAACCTCCTTTGAACGCTGCAACTTTTGGTGGTGGAATCAAGCCGATCCGATGGTCAGTTTGTGAGATATCAACTGCCTTAGTTTGATGATGAAGTTGCTCATGTTGATGCTGCTGATCTAGGGTTTGATACTGCTGATATAAATAAGATTTATTGTACTATTTCTCTCTGCTGAATTATTGAAGATAAAAGAAGATTTGATCAAAGGGTTTCCCCACACGTTGTGAGGTTTGTCCCTGTCTAGCTGCCACATCTTGTGTCTCTTGTCTTGGCTTGTTTTCTGTCGATTGTTTAATGTTCTTTCTACACTTTACTTTATGTACATGTGATTGCTAATCTATGGAATATAATAAGAAAAAGAAGTAAATTGTTATAAGCATAGAACATACCATATCTTAACAGCTCCAAATCTGCTATCTAGTGGCCTCCTGAAAACTAGCTATCTCTGTCTCCACTACATCTGCCACAAAGCCACCTAACCTCTTTGGTTGTCTACTCTTCCTCATTTACCACTTGTGTCTCTCCACTACCTTCTGAGCCTCCTTCAGGGTCTCCTGAAGCCAACTTGGCTTCCTCTTTCCTACAGTAGTCTCCTGTGGTGGTAGGGGAAAATCCTCAACTGGTGCCTCTCCTCCAGATGAGGAAGGCTCTGAAATAACCAAAGGAGATCTTGAACTCTAAGATACTGTGCCTGATGATCCTGCACTAGGTGAGTCGACAGCAGGCGAAATTGTACCCTATGAACTTGTTACCCCTGAAAAAGTTGAACCTCCTGATCTTGATGTACCACCTGATGCACTTGAAACCTATGGTGTGGCCCCTTGCTGAGGAGCCTACTACTCTACCTAATCAACCTTTTGAGACCTTCTCAAAGCCCTTTCCTCCTCAAATGTCACATCTCTCCTCAGGACAATCTTCCTCTTTGTAGAAAGATATATACGGTAGGCTTTGTTGGTCTCATTGTAACCCACTGGGATACCCCTCTCTGCAGTGGTTTCCAACTTTGTCCTCTTCTCCTCAGGGACATGTGAATATGTAAGGCACCCAAATATCTTGATGTGCCCAATTTCCGGCTTCTTGCTGATATATATCTCCTTAGGAGTCTTGCTCCCCAATACTCTGTGTGGGTTGCTGTTCTGCAGATAAACAACAATGTTACACGCCTCAACCCACAAGAAGAAATGTAAACTCTGATCATGCAGACTCGCTCTAACTGCACCCACAATGATCTTGTTCGTACTCTCTGCCTTCCCATTCTGCTAAGGGCTATAAGGCACAATGAGCTCCCTCTTGATGCCAACATTCCCACAAAATCTCTCATCTCTACTAAAGTGTACTCACCCCCATTATCTAATCTCAACACCTTGATTTGCCTCCCTGTCTGGTTCTCCACAAGAGCCTTAAACTCTTGGAATTGTTGAAAGACCTTATCCTTAGTCTTCAGGGAGTAAATTCAAGTCCTCTTGGAGTGGTCATCAATGAATGTCACATAGTACTCACATCCACTCATTGAAACATGGGACATAGGACCACATACGTTAGAATGAATCAAATCAGGGACACCTGCAACTCTACTATGACGGCTCTGGAAAGGTGACTTGGTGTACTTTCCCAAAGCACACCCCCTGCACACATCATGATGCTTTGTGTTGAAGTCTGGCATCTCGGTAACCATCACCCTCAACATCCTGAAAGCTCCATGGTGCAAGTGGGCCATCCTCCTGTGCCACAACTCACATAAATCACTGCTACTGGTATGTGCGACTATAGCTCGAAGAGGCTGAAACATAAGTCTGTATAGTCTCCCATTGCGAGCTCTAATCACATGAGCATACTCGATACTAGAACCTCTAGGATATATCAACACTTGTCTCTTTCAGAACAATACCTCATACCTCCTGTCCTCTAAGCTAGAGACCGATATCAAACTCTTCTTCAACCCTGGAACATAAAGAACATCTATCACCTTCAGAGGAGGTGATGACTCCCTTTGAAATGAAACTGTCCCCATACCTGCCACCTTGACTTTGGAGTTGTCGCCAAGCACAACTTCCAAGTCAATATCATCCTCCAAAAGGCTCGTGAAGTGCTCTCGAACTCTGGTCATATGGCAACATGCTCCACTTTCTATGAAACATGCATAGGAAGATGTGATAGGAGTGGCTAAACTCACCACCAAGGCACACTCTGAATCAAGCATAGTTACAAAATCATCCACATCTGCTGAAGCTGCAACTCCTTGTTTCTTCTTACCCTTGTTGGGACACTGAACATCATAGTGACCCATCTTCCCACAAGAAAAGCATTTCACTTTGCTCATATCCTTCTCGTTAGCCTTTTGCTTCCCCTTATCGTGCTTTTCTCCACTAAAAGACCCCTTCTTGATCTTCTTTCCCTTCCAGCCCTTTGCCGCAAGAGCAACATTCTCCTCTTCACCTCCCCCACCACTCTTGCTACCACCTGTCATACTCATTCTAATCTCCTCCTAGATGAAATCATCCCACATTCTCCTCCAACTAGGAAAGTGCTCTCTGGACACCAAGCTGTGGATAAAACCATCCCATTTCTCGGTTAAGTCACCTGACACGGGGATTCGGGACACGTAGGATTCGAGATTCGTGGTGTCGGATTCAGACATGTTGACCCCCCGGAACAGGACACGTAGGATTTGTTATATATTATTTATTATATATATATTATAAATTAGATATTTCTACACAAATTTAAATTAAATGATACAAATTTATTGATTTCAAACATAGATCTTCATCTATAACTATTAGCATGCATAGTACATACAAAATTCAAATAAATGTTAGTGGTACTAGTCACATAAATGATAAATCTATTAAAAATTTAAATCATGATTCATAATTCATAACTGAAAGACAACTTACAACTACAAGATAGTAAGATAAACACACTAACAACTGTAGTTTTCTCGTTAAGTCATCAAAACAAAATGTGTTACATAGGTAGTGCTGGTGCAATGCTAATGGCAAATAGAAATAGAAAATATAAAACAACTACAGGTATACAAGCCTCAAGGCATCAATCAATGTCAGAATCAACATCAATGTCCTCATCATCATGGTCCCCACTGCTCTCCTCTGCATCCTCCTCCTCCCCTGTATTCATAGTCACCTTTGCATCTGTTGGTGTGGAGGATGACCCCTCTAAGTCATCAAATCTAACAGGCTCTAGCACTGGATAATTGAGATCCATGTTGGCCAATGCCAACTCAACACTGGTGTCTAGAACCATATCATCAGGAACAGTGTTACTTGGGAGTGGGAACGAAAACAGGAGCGAGAGTGACATTTTCAGAAGCTCCTGGTTTGGTGCTCTTGATTAAATACGAGTTCCATACCCTAATACATGACAAAATTCAATGGAAACATTGCAATCCCCTAATGCTAAAATCCTGAAAAACTGATAAGTCTGCTGGATTTTTGAATGAAATCTAAAATTCTACTTGCTCCATATGAAATCCAATGAGGTCGGAACCACTCTCAAACATCCTGAGTCGTTTCATGGTAATGTTAAAAATTTAAGTAAAAGGATGAAAATGAAGATTAAGGAGAATGTCACTTTTACTTTAAGAATTTAACATTACCATGAATAGCATATCAATACTAGGGCCTAAACTTGATCATGAAGCTGCCAAAACGCTTGCCAAATGAAAATATGCGTGGTTGTAATGACCAAATGTGGCCTTTTCATACCTGCGCAAGTCACTTTTTGAGCCTCGCGAGTCTTGGAAATAGGACACGATTCCAAAATCGTGACATGCAGATGAAAATCGGGACGCGACCTTGGATTCGACGAGTCAGGAAAGGACACGACGTGTCATTAGATTTGGACACGAATCAGGGCAGAATCGTGTCGGACACGCTGGATTCGGGATTCGAGGGGCCTCTAGGACGAATTCGTTATCTAGTTTCTCGGTGAACTCATTGTTAGTTTTTGTAGCATCAAATGTGTTCTAGCCACGAAATTTGGTGGAGAGGCTAGAATACATGAGTTCTCTAAGACCCAAAATATTTTCTGGAAATTCCAGCTAGAAATGACTAAATTAGATTATTAACCAGTGCTTAAATATTTCCTAAGTCTAAACTTAGGGAATATGGTTAATTAATCATATTTAATTAAGTCAAGGTGAGAATCATCTAGAAACTCCCACAGGTCGACTTCAAGATGATCCTAGCCATTGATTAAGATTTAATCTTGGTCGTTGGAGTCCCAACAGAGGATTATAAGAAAAAGTCGAGGGGCACTTGGAGAAGACACTTCTACAGTTTGATTTTCTTGGCAGATCGATTTCCAGAGAGCAACAATAGTTGCTTGAGAGCTAGAGATGGAAGCAGGGTCAGTGAGGGGTAGGGATAGTGATCTAGAGGAAGTTTTCTAGATCCAAAGAGACAACAGCAAGTGACAGAAGTGATCCACGCTGAAGTAGTGCAGGGGTTGCACGACAACTGAAGTAGAGCAGTTCAATTTAGCTAAGGAGGAGGTCGATTCAGTTTCCAGAGGCTAGGAAAGTCTTCCAGAGTGTTGGAGAGTCACCTCCAGTAGGAAAGGCAGGCTATATGGGTTGCTCAAAGGAAAATTTGAGCCACACATGTGAGAGGCAGCATAGAAAGTCTCACATTGGGGTTTGGATGACCAGTTTTTAGTAGAAGCTAGTGTCGGGATTGCTTGTGGGGTGAGAGAATTTTTCTCTCTAATTATTTATGTCAAATACTTATTGTTTGCACTACCAGTTAGGCATCCATAGATTGTACTCATATTCCACTGTTGCATAATAAAATAAAACCCTCATTTGTTGCACTTGTTTTCCTGCATTGGGGTTTTCTCGGGACTTTTGTGCAAAAACAACGGTGTAAATTTTATGTTTGTGTGCTAGTATTTTCTTAGTTCCAACGCTATTTATTTTCCCCAGTTTTTTTGTAAAGGTTGCAGTGTGTTTATTTCAAAGTTGTCGTAGCAATAAACTGAATAATTAATTTATCAGTTAGAAAAAATAATACCAGTTGCTACAATAGGATTCCATTTGTAGGAATTTTCAGATGGTGTCAGAGTGTAAGTGATCAGCCAGAAGCTCAGAAGTGAAATAAGAGAATTTAACTGCTCAGAGGGAATAGCAGGCGAAATTCTTAGAGGCAGCGCAATGCTCAGACAGATAGGCCAAATTGTTGAGCATAAAATTTGATTTTCAGTTGCAGGGTTGTAGAAAAGTGGAATTGCCTGAGTTAGTGATTGCAGCAATCAAAGGGAGTAGCAACAACTCATATTTTCGCCGAATAGATTCCTGGTTGGACGTAGAGGGTTTTACTGCAGGTTGCAGAAGCATAATTCGTGTCAGGTGGAAGAGAAATCACACACAAGAGAGGGAAAATTTTCCTCAAGGAATTTTGAGTCTCAGAAGTTCAAATTTCCAATTGCAAATTGGTAGTAGCAGCTAGGAGAGCCACGCATTCCAGAAGGGAGTGGGAATAGCAGAGCAACAACCGAGTACAGGGAAAGAAGAAGTTTTTGACAATTTCAAAGTTGGCCACTGTAGGGTTTAGAGATCAAGATAGGTTGGATGGATCTTCCAACTATGTCATCTGGAAGGGCAAGATGTCCTTCTTTCTAGATGACTATGGCTTGTGTTGATCAGTGGTTGTCATTGATGTCAACCCAAGCAGCACTAGGGCCTACCCTAATCTTGCAAGGGCATTTTGACTTGACAACTTACTCTATTTTGAGTCAAGGATCTTCTAGATGGATTCTACTCGTCAAGATGTTTTCGTTGATATATGGCACGCCATGTAATTCTTCATGGTTTGAGAGATATTCATGTTTGAAGTTAGTAACCCCAGTTAGTGGGCTAAAACCCTATGGGGTTGTGGCATGGCACTCATAATTGGTTGTGGTCATTGAATAGTCAATAATTAATAAATCTTTTTTCTCTTAAAATCCCTCCAATGTTCACTTGTTGAGGACCCTCTCAAGTCAAGACATTCATAAATAATGACCCTCATATCCTCCTCTAGTAGGGATTTTGTCGCTTCAAACAGGTCATCGTGGCATTTTCATTATAATTTTTTTTTTTTTTTTTGTGAAGCTTCAGAACCTGAAATTAAAACCCATTTGAGCCGAAATCTTGATGAACTTGGTGACCAAATTTCAGATCTTGGTTCACTATATTTTCAGAGATATGATTTGAGGAAGTTAGGGTTTTTGTAGGCTCCTGATTTCCATGTCAAACATGTGATGTTGGGAAAATCATCATAACTTTCTCTCTGAGCATTGGATTCAAATTTCGTAAATAGTCACAGAAAGAGGACGACTGTAGTTTGTTGAGTAGCGTTTTTAGGGTCGAAGGTTGCAATAGTGACACGTGGCACTTCGTACAAGTTCTCTCTACTGAACCAGTCTATAATAAGGTCAATGTTGAAGATTGGGCATAACTCTTTCTTGAAGAATCCAATCTCAATTAGACCTATGGGGTTGGAAAGAGGACTCAGAGGGCTACCACAAGACGAATTTTCAGACCCTGGAGATTCGAAATTACATATATACAACAGATTCAATATCAAGCTCCTAGAAGGCAAGAAAAAGCATGCATTCAAGGATCACTGCAGTAAGGACCACACATCAACATTCAAGGGTAAGTCTCCTACAACAAGGTATGTATGATTAGTGTTTACATTTTAATTTTGAGTATCATCTCTGAAATATGTTTTTGTAGGACAACATAAGTATATATAGGGTCTCGGTTACATCTCTATGTCTCTATATGTCACAACTAGTTTTTTGGATGTCCTATTCTTGATACCACACATTTGATGCTACATATTCTTGATGCTACACCAAGTCTGCTAAATGTATATGATGTTGTAAGTTCATGTTACTTGTCTTGTCATATTTGATAGAATGGTCTCTATTTTTGTACTTAGAACTTGGTCCATCACAAGTCTAGGGTCTATCATCAGTTTTTATTGTATATATCTTTAGGTCAGTTTTGGATATAGTCTTGCATAGATTCCAGGGCTATATCAAGAGTGGGAGTCTTTGTCTACTGTTGCAAAAAGTCAACAACAAAAGTGACAAGCAGACTTCAGATACGCATTGTAATTTTAATTTGTATTTATTCATTACTATGCACTTACATGTGTTTTGCAGGCAGAGGTAAGTTGAAGGGTATTTTGTTTTGTTTTGGGATTGGTTTCGTGGGGCAAATTTTGCATGCAGGTAGAAGAAGATTAAAGTACAATTTCAAGCAAGAATTCAAGAGAAGCGGTATCAAATCAAAGAAAGCATTGTAGTGGGACATCCTTGGAGACATGGGAACCATTCAGATAGCGTGAAGTATTGTGAAGGCCAAGAGTCATTATTGTAAAGTTGTAAAAGGGTCATCATTGTAAAAGAGTCATTTGTAAAAGGGTCATCATTGTAAAATTGTAAAAGAGTCATTTGTAAAAGGTTCATCATTGTAAAGATCGTAAAAGAGTCATTTGTGAAAGAGTCATTATGCCTAGAGTCGAAGAGGCAGTGTTGGGAGGTATAGGAGTCACTATTGGGATGATGTCATGGTTGGGTTGCAAGGCATAGAGTGATTGGCTATTTGGTCAAGTACATGAAAATCATTGTACATCTTATTGTATCTTGGATTGTTGTCCCTGGTTTGGGAATCCACAGTCTTGTCTTATTTCAATCATTATAGGGTGGTAGAGAGGTGCTTGGTAGGTGTATGAAGTTGCCTGTAGGTTGGGGCTTGCGAACACTTCAGGGTGGTAGGGTGGTGCTAGGGCGAGTTGTGGCTCGCTAGGGTGTTGGGGCATCCTTTCAGTTGATTACTGAAGAAACAATGGCGTTGGGGCGTCCTTCCAGTGGGAGTTGGAGAAGAATGCTTTTCTAGAATTTTAAGAAGTTGTTGCTTTCATTTCAATTAGGGCTGAAGATTAAAGAATTTATTAGAAAAGAGTTCGGTGGTTTTTGACTCGAAGGGGGTTTTCCACCTAAAATTCTTGTGCCTACTGTGTTCTTTTATTTACTGTTATTACTGCATAAACATTAATAATAATTGAAGATTAACTAATGCTTTGAAAAGATTTAAAAGTGCTAATTGCTAAGAAATACTGATTCACCCCCCCCCTCTAAGTGGTTTCCAACAGCTTGAAAGCCTACATTGATAATGCAGTGGTAGTTCCTTAAGATGCAGACCAAATCGAGGAATATAGGAAGGAGATGGCGCGGGCTAAGCGGATGATCTGGGATGGAGTTCGGGATCATATAGTCTCACATATAGCAGCCAAAGAAATGTGGGATGTTGAAACATAAAAACTGATAGCTTGTTGACTTGAATGTAAAAATACACAAGACATATTTTTTAATAGTTTATTATATATAAAAATGTGTAAGTGATGAATGTTACAATGAGAACCCAAATATCATATATATATATATATATATATATATATATATTATATATATATAATATATATATATTATATATATATATATAAGCATGTGTCCTTTCATGACAGGGCATGTCTTTAAACATGCCTTTTCACTTAAATTAATGACTATTTAACATAATCAATATTTATTATTAATATTTACATATATTTTATTTATTTACTTGTTATGATTCACTAACATAGCCCCTTCCTCAGAAGCTTTGTCTTCAAAGCTTTAATGTTGTCGATTTTCTTCACTTAGTGTGAGTCATCTTGATGTATATTATCTGGCATTCGTCTCGTCATATAGTTCATCAGTTGATATTCCTCCCTCCCCCTTTTTTTTAATAATAATAATAATTTTTATTTTATTTTTTTGTTATAATATAGTTATTTTTAATAATATTAATAATAATAACATTATTTATTTATTTATTTGTTTAATTAATTAAACTTAGTTATTATATTATATCATTCTTATATGACTGTATAAATTGTTTTTTTTTTAACGAATAGAGGGGTCTGCATCGGGTCATGTTGGTTGACCTTGACTGTGACTCCCCATATCTTCCACGCATTAATATCGTGGCTCCTGCTACATCCAATCATGTCATCGTGGCTCCATGGGGCCAGAGGCACCAATTGCAACGACGGGAGGGTTGTTTGATTAGAAGGCGGTTGGATAATTGCAGAGGCGGGGTTTGTAGGTAAGGTGTCGGCACAACAGCGGGTCGAAGGAGGAAGCACGACGGCGGGATTCCCTGGTCGGATGGTGGTGCGAGACGAGTGAGATTCCCTGGCCGGTATTCGACGTTTGAAGTTTGAACAGAGACGGACAAACCAGCGGATAGGGACGGGTTGGCGTTTTCGGAGCTTGGTAAGTCAGGTAGTTGTCGTCGATAGACAGAATGAAATATGCCAAGAAACCTGCAAAATAAAAATCGTAGTTGTCGACTGGATTTCAACGTTTTCCTTTTTGCGACTGAAAATGGTGAAAGAACATTGACATATCACACTTTTATCATTGACTCCTGCAAAATTAACAGATGGAATAGCTCTCGGTGGAGGATATTTGCAGAGTGCAAGTGTTGGGTGGCCCGTAGCAACTGGTTTAGAATCAATTTGCATTTATCTGAAAATAATCTTTGAACAACATTTTTCACTCGAACTTCTATGGAAATTCAAGATTTTTGCTCACATATCAATGTCTTTTGATACTGGTTCCCTAAAACTTTTTCATTGCTCCATTTAGATCTATCAAATGGATGTTGTCAACATTAAAGTGTTTGATGATAGCTATCACTTCGAAATTTTTGATAAAACTGTGAATCAACTAATTGTACCTTACATTCTATAGCTTCAGCTTTCACCAATGGTGAAATGAAAAACTAGGAAAACCTCTTTAAGGTTGGTTTTAGGAATTTGTAGTTCACCTCAAAATGATAGCATATACATTTATTACCAATATAAGCATTTGCAAAGCTTCCATGCTTTGACCAAAAATTATCATACTCATTTTCATCTAGAAATTTAGCATTCCCCATAAACAGCGTATGCTCTAAAAAATGTGCAAGGCCTTGGGCATCCACTGGATTGGAAAAAAGATCACGCCAAGCAAGTCCTGGCTTTGGTGTAGATAATACAACCACATCACCCTCCTTGAATGAAAACTTGTATTCATGTGTCAAAATAACAATGATGTCATACCAACGTCTTTCTCGTCTGTCAACACTTTTGACACAAACCATCGAATATGCATCTCTAGAATTTGCATCACAAAGCTCCTCCCAAGTGTTGTATAACTGTGCTTGACATTCCTCAAATAGCAAAGGCTCAAACACTCGCACGTATCCCTTTGTAGAATCAAACCTACCAGGCATACACTGGACCTCCATCTCACCTGGATGATGCCATAACTTTCCACTTGTCACCTCTCGATGAAGACGCTCAATAGATGTGTCCTGATATGATGCATTTCCAAGTCCCTACGTTTCGGATGTTGAAAGATGCTTCTTGCCAATAGGCCTCTGATCCAATGAGTCCCTTGTTGGACTTGAAACTATTGTCAACTTTTGAGTCAGAAGTTGTTGCCCTTTTCCATATTTTTGTTCTAGTCCTTGCTTCCATGAACTTTGCATTCATACAAGTGGTGGTAACCCTTCAACTGTAGTTTGAGTTACAGTTCATCCTTTTGGACCATGGCACAACATTTTCCTGTAGAATATTTTTAGTGTTAAACATTTGTACAGCTGAAGAATTTTCTGACATGTAATTAGTCCTTTTGGGATCCCGAATTTCAGGCATGGTGCCTCCTTCATGAAGTAAAAACTTCTATGATACACAAATAAATATAAAAATATTTATTAATAATTGATTGAACTGAATGATGATTGTTTATAGTGAGGGTCTCTGGCTTATATACTGCCATGGGCACCCTTTGCAGAAAGGGCATGATCTTATGATCGTGCCCTTTCGTCTAATTAACCTAAAATTAAATAATTTTTGCATAACATTGCCTTCCTCTCGAAAGAATGCTTTGTCCTCAAAGCATACGTAACGACGGATGTTGTTGACAAAATGATTCATTCTCCCAAGAAGCTTCTTCTTCGGGTAAGTCCTTCCACTTGATTAGATATTCCTTGATTGTACGATGTAGAAGCTTTCTTTCTTTAGTAGATAAAATACCTTCTGGTTCTAGAATGACCCTTCCCTCATCATCCAGGGATGGAAGCATTGTTTGCGCTGATTGATTGTTGCCTACTGCCCTTTTAATGTAGGACACATGGAAGACGTTGTGAACACGACTTTTCTCTGGAAGGCTTAAACCATACGCAACTTGGCTGATCTTTTTATTGATCTGATAAGGTCCGTAGAACTTTGGTGCCATTTGTTTTTTCCTTTCTGTTTTAAGGACAATTGTTTGTATGGTTGGAGCTTGACAAACACCCATTCTCTGACTTCAAACTCTCCTTCGGTTATGTTTTGGTCTGCTTGTTGCTTCATACGATTCCTCGCATTATTCAAGTTTTCTTTCAGTATTTGGACTATTTTTTGGGTTTCTTTTAGTTGATTTTTAACAGCAGGTAGATTTGTCTGGACAATAGCTAGATCCTTCCATTTTAGGGGTTCATATCCATACAAAGCTTGAAATGGCGTCATTTTTGCTGACGTATGATAAGTAGAATTATACCACCACTCAGCGAGATGTAACCATTGAGCCCACTTATTTTGTTTTTCTGTAGCATAGCAACGTAGGTAGGCCTCCAAACATTTATTGACAACTTCTATTTGTTCATCTGTTTGAGGATGATAAGTGGAACTCATATTTAGGTAGGTTACTATGGGTTGAACAACTCCTTCCAGAAATTACCCTTGAATTTGGCATCTCTATCACTCACAATGACTTTCGGAAAACCATGTAACTTATATATATTTTTGCAAAATATTTCAACGATTTCTTTTACTGAGTATGATTTCTTTATTTCCATAAAGTGAGCATATTTGGTGATTCTGTCGACCACTACGAAAATCTTGTCTTTGCCTTCAAATACTGGTAATCCTTCAATAATGTCCATCGAAATTTCTTCCCATTTCTGATTTGGAATGTTTAAAGGGTGAAGTAATTTCGGTGTCATAATATTTTCACTTTTATTCCTTTGACATGTGACACACTTTGCTACATACTTTTGAATATCGCGACTCATTCCTTTCCAAAAGAAGGATTGACGTGCATCGTAGTAAGTCTTAAAGAATCCTACATGTCCAGCTGACGGTGAGTCATGTGACTCCTTGAGTATCTGAAATTTAAACTTGGAATTTGCATTTAGATAGACTCGTCCCTTGTACCATAGAATATCATTCTTCCACTCAAATTTTGAGTTGTTGGGAAGGTTATTGAGTACTGCCGTTATTTCTGGATCCTTGGCATACTCACTTCGAATTTTGTTAAGCCATTCAGGAACAACAACCGAGATTGAAAGTAGTGTTGGTTCTTCATCTTTCTTGGATAAGGCATCTGCTACTACATTGTCTTTTCCTCTTTTATGTAGTATTTCCATGTCAAAGGCGGTAATTTTTTCAATCCATTTTTGTTGTTCTTCGGAAAGTGGTTTTTTTTGAAGGAGGTGCTGGAGACTATTATGGTCTGTTCGAATGGAAAACTTACTTCCTAAAACATATTGCCTCCACTTAGCTAGTGCGTGCATAATAGCGATCATTTCTTTCATCTTTGTTGTATGTGGACTTGGGGCGTTCTCTTTTATTGAGCTTCCTACTTTCAAAAGCTATTGGATGCCCTTCTTGCATTAATATTGCACCTATACTGAATTTGGAAGCATCACACTCAATGATAAATGGTTTAGAAAAATCTAGTGTTGCCAATATGGGGGCATTATACATAACTTCCTTTAATTTTTCAAAACACTTTCTTGCTTCCTTATCCCATAGAAATGAATTCTTCTTTAAAAGGTTTGTCAGAGGCGCAGTTATATGTGCATAGTTTTTAATAAACCTTTGGTAGTATCCAGTCAAACCTAAGAACCCTCTTAGCTTGGATACATTAATAGGTTGGTCTATTCTTTTATAGCTTTGATTTTATTAGGGTCCACCTTTATGCCTTCATGGGATATAATGTGTCCAAGGTATTCTACTACTTCCTTTCCGAAGGTGCATTTGGATTTTTTTGCATAAAATTGATGCTCTTTTAGTAATGTAAGAACTTTATCCAGATGTTGTAAGTGCTCCTTCCAAGTTTTATTGTAAATTAAAATATTGTCAAAGAATACTAATACAAACTTCCTAAGATGTGGACAAAATAATTCGTTCATAGTTGCTTGAAATGTTGCTGGTGCATTGGTTAACCGAAACGATATTACTTTAAATTCATAGTGACCTTCGTGTGTTCAGAATGCCATATTTGGTATGTCTTCCAATTTGATCCTGATTTGATAGTAGTCTGACCTTAAGTCCAATTTTGAGAAGTATTTTGCGCCATGTAGCTCATCCAACATTTCGTCGATCAATGGAATTGGGAACTTGTTTTTAATTGTTATTTTGTTCAATCCTCTATAATTAATGCATACCCTGAATGAGCCATCCTTCTTCCTTACCAATACCACTGCAGCAGCATACAAAGTTTTACTTTTCGAGATGATCTCACACTTTAAAAGGTCTTGGATTAATCTCTCAATTTCCGTTTTTTGGTGATGTGGATATCGGTATGGCTTAATGTTGACAGGGTCTAATCCTGCTTTGATTTCTATTATATGCTCAGTTTCTCTGTTAGGAGGCATTTTCATAGTAGGTCTTGAAATACTTTTTCATACTTCTGAATTAGATCTTAGATCTCTGGTGACTCTTCACTAATCATAGTTGCAGATAACATTTCTAATTGGTGACATTGTACTACATAAGCGGGTGCTCCTTTGCGAATCATCTTCATCATTTGAGATGATGATACAATTTGATTCTTTGGTGCTTGGAATCCGTGTAATTTATACCTCTGGCATCCCCATTTAAATCTTATGAATTGTACTTGATTATTGGCAGCATAAGTGCCTAGAGTTCGTAGCCATTGGATACCTAAGACTACATCTACTCCACGTAATGGTATCGTGAAGAACGGAGATTCTAAATTAAAAGTCTTGAATCTGCAATTTGACCTTATGGCATTTTCCCACATTTTCAATCTTCTTACCATCAACTACCATCACCTTCATGTTTGGTAAGGGAAATGAAAAAATATTGAGTCTCTTTGCCATGGTTGCATCTAAAAGATTGTGGGTGCTACCAGAGTCAATGAGAACCACTATATTGTTCTTCTTTATATGTCCTTTCAACTTTAATGTCTGAGG
The DNA here is from genome assembly GCA_000404065.3 of Pinus taeda. Classification (NCBI taxonomy): domain Eukaryota; kingdom Viridiplantae; phylum Streptophyta; class Pinopsida; order Pinales; family Pinaceae; genus Pinus; species Pinus taeda. The sequence continues at coordinate 225,039 of APFE030598379.1, forward strand.
TTGTGATATCCCTGTCATAGCTGATAGTGACACTTGCATAATACTTCCGTCATCTAATTCTGGTGAGAATTCTGGGGCATCTTCTGTTTCTTCTATGTCAGAATCTTCGTTGTTTGAATCATTAGTTGCTTCACAATTATATAGGCTCTTTGGTTCTTTTCCTTTAGCACACCTATGTTTGGGGTCCCACTTCTCACCGTAGCATTTGCATTTGCCTTCTTTTATCCTTTGTATTTCTACATTAGATTTTTCACCTTCATAACGATGTGGTGGAACATATCTTGTATTGTTTGAGTCCACAGACTGGGGTACTCTTCGTGTTGAATATACTTTTTCCGATTTTGACCAAAATATTTGTTCAAATTTGTTTTCAACAATTTTTGCTTTTCGTCTTGCTACTTCTATTGATTTAATGTCATGAAGGTCAAGTTCCACTTGTAAATGAGCTTTAAGTCTAGAGATGTAGGATTGAATTAGATTAGACTTTGATAACCCAGGTACTCGTATCACTAAGGTTTCCCATTCTTGAGTGTACTCATCCACACTTCCTTTTTGTCGTAATTTGATGAGTGATGAAAAAAACTCTTCTTCCCTTACACCTTGGAATCTCTTAAAAAATGCATCTTTAAATTTCCTCCCACTGATGGCGATTGTCGTCTTCTTCCACCACATATACCAATTATATGCTTCTCCTTCCATTTTCATGGATGAGTGTCTAAACCTTTCATCATCATCGTTGATGTCATAAATCTCAAATTATTCTTCTGCTTTATTTATCCATGCAACACTGTATTTTTCGTTTCCATCGAAGTTAGGCATCTCAACTTTTGCCCTTTTTTGATATGTCGCTAGTGGTTGAGCAAAAAAAGGATGTTGATTAGTAAATGTATCCCAAAGTCACTTATTTGAAAAAGTCGCTTTACTATTTTCTTGATGGGTCGTTGCTGAATTTTATTTTGGATTCAACTTTTTCTTGAGAGTCTGTTGATTTTGTTGAGTCTGATGAGTTGTGCTCTTGATTTCTTTCATCTTTTTGTAGTAGTTGTTCGGGTATAATATTCATATTTTTACACACGAGGTTCAGCAATGTTAAGGTTTTGTTTTGATTCACTTCTGATTGGCTATGATGCTGCCCCATCTGTAGTTCTATTCGATTTGTCGTATCCTGAAGTCTCTTGATATTGTCAGTATGCCCATTAAACTTGTTCTGGAAATCAACTAATTTTTTATTGACCTCATCGGCGTGGCTAGTAACCTTATTCTCCACTTCAATCAATCTTTTATTGAAATCGGCCATTGACATTGTTGACATTGAACGAGTTTGTGGGGGTGTATATTTATCTACCAGCTTAAATTTTTTTTTAAATAATTAAATTTAATTAATAATTTAATTATATGACATAATTTTTTTTTGTAATTAATTAAAAAAATTAAATTAATGTTTTATATATAAATTATAACTTATAATTAAATTAAATTTATGTATTATATATAAACTTATATATAATTATGTATATATATTATATATGAATTAACTTATATATATATCATATACATATATTATAATTAAATTAACGTTATATATATATATACATCCACTATGGATAGTCACGTCTGATTTGTTTGACCGTTCAAAAAACTTCGAGTGGATACCACCGCAGCCCACCATAATGGAAAAGACTCGGAGTTCAGTGTTTCACAATGGAAAAAAAAACGATGGAACTTCCCAGGGTTCAGCGTATCACCGCAGAGCCCACGCAAATGAAGAACGACGCAGGTAAGGTTCGTGGACAGGTAGGCAACGAGAGACAGGGACGCGATGTGCAGGCGTATGATCAGCGGGTGACTCGCGGGTAGTAGCAGAATGTGAAGGAGGACGTGTGACCGTTCAACGACAGTGGGAACAACAGTCATATTAACACGGTGCTATGGACAACGAAAGTAGCCGTGGTGGACAGCGAACGATGGGAAGACTCGCGTAGTTGCACAGTCAGACAGTAGGGTTAAATGAATGAAGGAACGTGGCAGCAGAAGGAAATCAATGACAGTAGATTAATATAGCTTGAGGAGCGAACGCGCTCTGATATCAGATGAAGTAAAAACTTCTATGATACACAGAAATATATATAAAAATATTTATTAATAATTGATTTAACTGAATGATGATTGTTTATAGTGAGGGTCCCTAGCTTATATACCACCATGGGCACCCTTTGGGGAAGGGGCATGATCTTATGATCGTGCCCTTTCGTCTAATTAACCTACAATTAAATAATAAATCTAAAATTAAATAATTTTTACACAACACTTCACTACTTGATGAACCTACCTGTCTCTTATCTTTATTGTTGAGCCAACCCTGCTTATCTACTGACCCATCACATGAAGCATGTGAAGAACAATGATTCTCCCTTGGCAAATGAGTAGAAGGTGATTGAACTGAAGATTTCCTTTTTGAAGTTGGTGTCTTGATTGGACCAACTTGTTTTACTTCTTCCAAATTCAAAAACATAGTTTGTCTATTACATTTTTTCCCCAACTTTGCTTTTGTTTGTTCATCATCAAAATTATTAATCTTGATATCTTAAGCCTCTACAACTGTATTTACATAATCTTTTATAGATTCTACATGTTTAGGTGTTGTATTTTCAATAACTTCATCCTCTTTGACATTAAGGTCAACTTCATTTGGATACTCATCTTGATTGATATCATTTTCGTACTCATCACTCTTTATTACATCCTCATTTTCATTATCGTTAGTCTGATCAAAATCTTCTTCTCTAGTTTTCATATACCCACCTTGACTATCCTTCTCATCACAATCGTTGTTAAGATCATCTTCATTTTCATGTGGATCATCTTCGTCATCTTCCTCATTGTTGATTTCCTTTAGACATGCTTTAACTTCAGCACATGATTTTTCTAATCGTTGAAATACTTCTTGAATTTACTAGACTGCTCCATGAATTCAGGATGTGAATGTAATGGCATATTGTGCAGTGAACAACATTCAAAGACTCACATGATTATATTGTGCGCCATGGCTTTGATACCACTGAAACATAAAAACTGATAGCTTGTTGACTTGAATGTAAAAATACACAAGAGGTATTTTGTAATAATAGTTTATTATATATAAAAATGTATAAGTGATGAATGTTACAATGAGGACCCGCATATATATAACTAAGCAGGCGTCTTTTCGTGACTAGGCATGTCTTTTAGACATGCCCTTCACTTAACTTAATGACTATTTAACATAATCAATATTTGATTATTTAATAGTTACATTTATTTTATTTATTTACTTGTTATGAATTATATTCATAACAGATGCTCTCTCCACATTAGACCAAGGTACTTCTGAGCAACGGAAGATATTCCTAGAGCAGAAGCTGAGATGCATCAGGATGCAAAAGGGGGAAGGTATAAATCCCTTCCTCACCAGGATTTAGGAGATCGGAGACCAACTGTTAGCTATTGGGGCAGCGCTTCAACCCTAAGAGTTAGTATGATTGGTACTCAATAGTGTCTTAGAAGATTGGCAGGTCTTCGTCTAGAGTATATTGGGTAGAGACACGCTACCAGGATGGGATAAAATGTGGGCTAATTTGCAGTAGGAAGGGTTGAGATGAGCTCTGTTGAAGAGCTTCATTAGTGGGAGCAGTAACATCGGATCGAAGGTGCTGAAGGAGATGGAGAATGTGGCCGTCACATTAAAGCATCCCTATTAGGGGTAGGGGGAGTAGAGAAAGAAGAAGGACCTGTCAAAGGTTAAGTGCTTCAGGTGTGGTGAGGTTGGTCACTACAACGCGCAATGTCCTCTCAAGAAGAAGGACAAGTCAGAGAAGCAAGACCAGCAAGAAGTGTCAGCTCATATCGACAAGTTGTCCTCTAGGTTGGACGAAGACTTCACGATATTGGCAGCCATACCTCCAGGTGTGAGGTGGGGTGACTTGGCATTGTAGCCCCAAAGAGCTAAAGGGATTGGGAAGGATCCTTGAGGAGTCTAGCTCATGCATCATTACCTTGCTACGGGGGCCCACAGTATTCAGTAGTAGGATGGATCAATGGTAGTTGATGCAGTCAGAACCAGAGTGACAGTTGTAGACCAGTAGCAGTCAGATACTGAGGAGCGCAGTGCAGAGTTGGCAACAATGCAAAGTGGCACAGCGCAGAGTCAACAACAATGCATATACTTTAGTGATAGTGCAGAGGCTAGTAGTAGTCTAGACTTGAGAGACAGATGCATCATATTGAACACAGTTGATTCAATATTTTGGATGCTTTTTAGTTGTAGTAGTTGCTGCAGAAACAGATGAGGAGGAGTTGCAGTGCAGATGCAAAGTTGGCAATAGTAAGGCAGTGTCAGTGGCAGCATAGATGCAACATCAGAGTTGCACAATAGTTGGTGGGCAGCAACACCGAGACATTAATAGAGTGATAGGAGATGATACATAGACAAAATGAAATGTTAGTTTTTCTAGCATCAATTGTGTTCTAGCCACGAAATTTGGTGGAAACGCTAGAATACATGAGTTCTTAAGGACCGAAAAATCGTTTTTGGAAATTCCACCTAGAAATGGCTTAATTAGATTATTAATCAATGTTTAAATACTTCCTATGTCTAAACTTAGGGAATATCGTTAATTAATCAGAATTAATGAAGTCAACGTGAGAATCATCTAGAAACTCACACGGATCGACTTCAAGATGATCCTAGCGTTGATTAAGATTTAAGCTTGGCCATTGGAGTCCCAACAAAGGATTATAAGAAGAGGTCGATGGGCACTTGGAGAAGACACTTCTGTAGTTCGATTTTCTTGGTAGATCGATTTCTAGAGAGCAGCAGCAGTTTCCAGAGAGCTAGAGATCAAAGTAGGGTTAGTGAGGAGCAGGGATAGTCATCAAGAGGAAGTTTTCCAAATCTAGAGAGACAACATCAAGTGACATAAGTGATCCACACTGAAGCAGCACAGGGACTGCACAACAACTGAAGCAGAGCAGTTTGATTTAATTGAGGAGGTCGATTCAGTTTCCAGAGGTTGGGAAAGTCTTCTAGAGTGTCAGAGAGTCACTTCCCACAATAGAGGTAGGCTAGATGGGTTGCTCAGAGGCATATTCGAGCCACACATGTGAGAGGTAGTGCAGAGGCAACCCAGAAGGGCTCACGTTGGGGTTTAAACGACCAATTTTTTGTAGAAGTCAATGTTGGGATTGCTTGTGGGGTGAGAGATTTTTCTCTCTAATTATTTCTGTCAGATACTTGTTGTTTGGATTGCCAGTTAAGCATCCACAAATTGTACTCAGATTTCACTGTTGCATAATAAAATAAAACCCTCATTTGCTGCACCGGTTTTCCCGCATTGGGTTTTTTCCAGGGATTTTTTCCAAAAACAACAGTGTAAATTTTATGTGTCTGTGCTAGCATTTTCTTAGTTCTTGCGCTATTTATTTTTCGCGGTTTTTTTGTGAAGGTTGCAGTGTGTTTATTTTGATGTTGTCGTAGCAATAAATTGAATTATTAATTTATCAGTTAAAGAAATAATACCAGTTGCTGCAGTAGGATTCCAGTTGTAGGAGTTTTCACACACATCTAAAGCAATCCAAACCAACTGCTCCTCTGGAACAACGTCACCAACGACAGCTAACTCATCCTTCACCTGTGAGACTCTAGTGAAAAATGATGTCACACGTGTTGAAGAATCCAGGGCAATTCTATGTAATATGATTCTTCTTGACTTGATAACAATTTGTGGTCTTTTTACTTTTTTCTTGTTAGCTTAATCTTTTTCTTCTTCTTCTTCTTCTTATTAATGCATGTGTGTGTACTTCATCAAAGTTCTACCAAAAACATATGAATAAGAACACAAAATGTTGGCTCTTTACCAAGGCCAAAACCTCTTTTCTCTAGAGAGGAAAACTTTTCTGTAAGTTTCTCTTATTGAAGCTTCTTATTGATCAATGCCAAACCCTAGATCCTTGACAAGAATATCCTCCAAGCATAAGTCAAATCCTTCCTTCTTCCTGCACTTTGTTTCCTTACACTTCGTTCTCGTCCTTCTGGCACTTCGTTCTCAGTACTTCGTCCTCCTACTTCTTTCGACAACTAGTGATAGACCTTCTTATGCTTAGTTCTAGAAGAGATATTTCTCCTCGATCCTTAATGAATTCTTTCACATAAGATGATGCCTTCCTTCTCTTAACCAATTGAGCTCCTTCTTGATGTGAGGTTGCAGACTTGATGTGACAGCACTGCAGGCCTAGTTTTTCGCACGTGTGGGAGGTTTCCCTTAGGTTTTGACTCCTTTCTCCTTTTCTTGTGAGAGTCTCATCCTCTCTTGAGTAGGAGGCCTTCTAGGCCTAAGTTTCTAGCCCATGATGTGGCTGTTGTAATGGCCGCAGATTACCCTTCCTTTTCTTGCACATCTGCCTGTAATTCACACTTAGATCAGCCCTTTATCACTCGGTTTTGTCTCTTCCTTCTTCGTTGCACTAGAGGCTCCTTTTCTCGACTTCTTTCACCTTTTCTTGGCTTCTTTTTGCTCACTGATTTCATAAGCATGAATACTTGTCATTGGAGTAGTGGACAACCTTTATATATAGAGGATTGTCCCTCCTTTAGGCCGACTTGAGGACAGTAGGCTGACTTCACTTCTTTTGCATCATAATTGCTTCTTTGATGTTTTTGCATGCATTAGGGGAATTTTGAGGTCTAAAATGGGCCTCCTACGAAAAATGTACAACCAAAATAAACTTTATAAGAACCAATAGGATTCAAGATGATGATGTCAACCATGGGGGATGAATCACCATTTTTGGAGTAAAAAGGTAAAAAGATTAAAAAATAATAAAATAATATAGCTACTTTTTCAACTTGTATTTTCAACTTATCTCCTTAAGGTTTTACTAAAATTTCGAGTGGGAGTACTCGTTGGATGCAAAATTTAATTCCTCATCCAAGGAGTACCCATGTTTTATACTTTTGATGGACCCTAGTACACAAAAAATGAGAAATAAATGAAAAACATGATTCCAATCATGTATTTCTCATTTTTCGTGTAGCAAGGTCCATGAAAAGTATAAAACATGGGTACTCCTTGGATGAGGAATCAAATTATGCATCCAATGAGTGTTGTCATTCGAAATTTGAGTAAATCCATAGGGAGATAAGTTGAAAATACGAGTTGAAAAAATAGTTTTTTCTTTTTTGCCTCTAAATTTGATGATGTAATCTATTTTTTTTTTTTTTTTGTTGACTAGTGGAATCGACAACAATGGTGGTATCATATTCGCGTTACACGGGGTCGAATCCCACTGGCTGCCACTATAACCTCTAGGACGAACCGCGCAGCCTGTAAGAACGACCCTCGGTTAAGACAAGACTTGAACTCGTGACCTGCACAGTGGCACGAATGACTTAGCAAACGGTCCGTTGGCCACGAGACCAAACCCCTGAGGGCATCTAATCTTATTTTATTATTTCCACTATTTTTTTATAATTTCCTTAGGAGGCCCATTTTAGACCTCAAAATTCCCCTAATGGAGAAGAATTTGACTTTGCTTGGAGGAGTATTATTTGACTTCTATACAAACATAGACATGGTGCAACATGGCCTTAAGGTCTTCAACATTTCCTTTTGACTATTTGACTCACTTATAGCACTTTAACTTTTGCTAGACCTATTTCAATGAACAAGAAACTTGTTGACATATATTATAAAATTAATATTTATTTTCTTGAATAAATACAAATATCAAAAGTACATTTATGAAGACTGAACCTAAATACATTTCCTTCAACACTCCCTCTTAACTAGGGAGGTATTCGTACAACATAACAAGGTGTTTAGCTATGTTTCAATTTTGAAGAATTCACATAAGAGAAAGAGGATTTTCAATCCATCTGTTATAGCATCATAATAACCAACATTGTTTCCATAGCAAGGCCTTCACTGACAACTCTATCTCTCAATAGATCACGACACAATGTTGGCGAGACCTATGACTTATAGACATCTTAGTCATTGTCTCTTAAGGTACATACCCACCTGGGTGTTCACTGAGTATGACCTTCTAAAGCTATTCTTGTTTCGGGTTCCCAGCCTTCAAAGAATATCGGTCCTCTTGTCTACTCTTGTCTTGGATGCCCTACACATCCTCAAAGAGTATCAGATGCCAAATAATTACCCAATCCTCCCATTCTTTTTTCCCAAGTGAAGAAAAGAATGTTTTGTCTATTACTTCCTCTCAATTGAGGAAGACATGCCCAAGTATCTTCTGACAAGGTACTTGTCCAAGTTCCTTTATAATTGGGAAATTGTTATAACTCCCTCTCAGCTAGGGACTTGTCCATTCATCAACAACTTCTTCTTCGTGGGTCCTTCACCTGCTTGATCTTCTTCTTTCTTTCGATTCATGAAGTCTTGGTTCGAACTTCCTTTTGGTAGGGCACCATCCATTGATCACTTTCCTTCTTGGTTTTCCATATCATTTCTTCCTTTGTGGAAAGTGGTCTTCTTGTCATATATCAGGATCTCTTGTTATCTGGCTACTCCTTTGTCATCTTGTCCATTCTTCAGAATACTCTTCTCATGGATGCTTTGTTGAGCTTGCTTGTTCCCATGTTTTAATCTAGTAGCCCTTCATGAATTCATCTTGATATTACTTCAACATTGCTTTGCTTTTGTTGGATGGCTTCTTCATCACAACGTCTTCGTTAGAGTAGAATTAGTTATCTATACCTTTTGTATCTCCAAATCCTTCATAGGTGTCAAGGGTCCCTTGATCTTTTCCTTTCTTAGTTAGAGTTGTCCTGGCTTCTTTCGGGAGATGTCTTCAATGGATCTTGTCAGATAATGATTCTTTGTGATCATGGTGTTCTTTACATGCTTGATCTCTTTCTTCATTTGCTTCTTCTTGGATAGATTGGTCAACCACTTTTTGCTCCTTGTGAGAGCACTTCTTCATTTCTTGCTTCTAGGACTAGTTAGCATTTATTCTTTACTTGCTTCTTAGTTAACCATCTTATACTGCTTATGTGAGTATTTTCTTTTGTTGACCTTCATTGCATTGTAGTACATGGTTTCGAGCATGTCATTGGTGAAAGAAATTCTTTCCTACTTGATCATGTTATAGAAATATTGCCATGACTCAATAATATACAAACTATGAAACTGGATTCATCCAAAACATGCCACGTGTCTGAATCCCACAAATCTGACACGATTCGATGGGAATTTGAATCCTAAAATGGGACACCATCGAATCTCGGTCGTGTCTTGTTAGGACACTTCATGTCCCGATTTTGGGATTTGAATCCCAAAAAAGTGAGGGTTTATGAGGTTTATGTGGGAGGGTTTATGAGGTTTGGGACGGTTTATGAGGTTTATGAAGTTTGTGAGGGTTTATGAGGTTTGTGAGGGTTTATGAGGGTTTATGAGGTTTGGGAGGGTTTATGAGGTTTATGAGGGTTTATGAGGTTTGTGAGGGTTTATGCAGATATTTGAATTTTGTATGTACTACGCATGCTAGAATGTTACTAATTTACTTTGTAAACAGTAAAACTAACATCTAAATGAAGATCTATGTTTGAAATCAATGAATTTGTATCATTAATGAGAATTTGTGTAAGAAATATCATAAATTTATATATATATATATATATTTTTTTTTTTTTTTTTTTTTTTTTTAATAAAATAATATATAATGAATCCTCTGTGTCTTGTTCCGGGGAGTCAATGTGTCTGAATCCGACACTTGAATCCCCGTATCCTATGAATCTCGAATCCCCGTGTCAGGTGACTTGGTATACAAATGATAACATGACTAAATTTTGATGCATACGTCATCTTGATTTTCCTTTGATCATCTTAGCTTCATTTGGTTGCCCTTGGTGTGGCCCTTCTTGCTTCATCTTAGCTTGCCTGCATATCATCCTTTTCTTGACTCCCATGAATGGGATTCCCAATGAGACATCTGCTTTGGTTCATGAACCTTCTTTTGAAGATTCTATAATAGCATCTTAAAGACCCTTGCCTTGCAAATGTTTCTTTTCTTCTAAGATTCTTAATCATGATCAATTTTCTTTCGTTGTGGATGAGGTCCTATACTAGTTATCCTTCTACATGAATATCTTGAGCTATATCTACCATGCTCCTATATTCTAGAAGATATTTCTGCATTTTGTTCTCATTATAAATGCTACTTCTACATGAGTATCTAGAACTCTATGTACTTCATGCTTCTAGATTCTAGAAGATGTGTTTAGCCATGCAATTTTTATTTTACTCCTACATGTTCCTATCCTATTCAAAACCTTGAAAGAAGACTTTAAGTAAAGAGTTTGACTTAGTCATAGTAGAGATCTGGAGGATCTTCCTTCTTTTTTTTATTTTCTTCTTCTTTCACCTCTTGAGTCATGTGAGCTTCGTCCCTTTTTCTTTTGTTGTTGTTGTCCTTCTTAAGCTTAGGACAATTCGTTCTGTAGTGTCCATATTCTTGGCATCCATAGCATTGTATTTTGGACATATCTTTGTAGTTTTTGCTTCGTGGACCAAATTTGCCAAATTTTTCCTTTCTCTTGGCCATGGTATGAAATGTTTGCTCCTTTGATCCCACATCTTCCTTTGCTTTGAATCTGGTTTCCTCTCTCTTGCATAGAGACCACATTTCATTGAGTGTGGTTGCTTCCTTCTTGGCACATATGCTTGATGTGAAGTGGCCCCAATCCTTAGGTAGAGCATTGAGTACTACAATTGTGATTTCTCTGTCAGACATGACTTCCCCAAGCTCTTGAAGTTGATCCCTCATCTCAGATATCTTCATGAAGTAGGGAGTTATTCCTTCCTTTGATATTTTCATCTTGTACAATTCATTTCTAAGAGCTATCACTTCTCTGGATGTGGATGCCGAGAATAGCTCTACTAGCTTATCATAAATTTCTTTTGATGTTTCAAATTTGGAGACATAAGGAATGAGAGAGTCTTTGATAGATCCTATTAGAATCCTTTGAGCTCTTGTCTCATCCTTATTGTACTTGGCTAAGGCTTGGGTTTGTTCCTTAGCAGGGATAGTGATATTCCCTTCGACATGTTCTAGAAGTTCATTCTCTTTGAGAAGTAGATCAATCCTCTTCTTCCATGCAAGAAAGTTATTGGTACCTACCAATTTGTTGCTTTCGTTGCAAAAAGACATTGATGTATATTCAAAAGGTGACATATACTTACTTGATAGATTTGTAGATGTAGTTGATTTGCTTTCTCCTTGAAGACTTGATGGCTTGTCGTCCTAGGATATTGATATTCTTCAAGTTGCTTTCTCCAAGTGGACTTGCTTGATGATGAGATTTGCTTGGTAACTTGTAGGTGATGTAGGTCCCTTTTTGATCCGCTCTTCTTTGTAGGTGCCTTTGTGTAAGGCTCTTCTTCTTGCTATGTAGTCTTCCTTGATAAATGATAGATGGTAGACCTTCTTGTCCTTGAAGTGATTGAGACTTCTTGGCTTCATGCTTCAACTTTTGTAGATGTCCTTGATGAGTCACCTTATGAGTGTTCTTGAGAAGCCCTTTCCTTGACGTGTCACCTTAGCTCCAATACCATGTTGACGAATCTAGGGCAATTCTATGTAATGTGATTCTTCTTGACTTGATAACAATTTGTGGAGTCTTTTTACTTTTTCTTGTTAGCTTAATCTTCTTCTTCTTCTTATTAATCTATGTGTGTGTATTTCATCAAATTGCTACCAAAAACGTAAGAACAAGAACACAAGATGTTAGATCTCTGCCAGGGGCAAAACCTCTCTTATCTTGAGAGGAAAACCCTTTAGTAAGTTTCTCTTATTGAAGCTTCTTATTGAAAAATTCCAAACCCTAGACCCTTGACAAGAATATCCTCCAAGCACAAGTCAAATCCTTCCTTCTTCCTGCACTTTGTTTCCCGGCACTTTGTCTTCCTTCCGACACTTCATTCCCCGACACTTCGTCCTCATACTTCTTTCAGCAACTGGTGATAGACCTTCTTATGCTTAGTTTTAGAAGAGATATTTATCCTTGATCCTTAGTGAATTCTTTCACATAAGATGATACCTTCCTTCTCTTAACCAACTGAGTTCCTTCTTGATGTGTGGTTGCAGACTTGATGTGACAGCATTGCAGCCCTAGTTTTTCGCAGATGTGGGAGGTTTCCCTTAGGTTTTTAATCGTTTCTCCTTTGCTTGTGAGAGCCTCATACTCGCTTGAGTAGGAGGCCTTATAGGCCTAAGTTTCTAGCCCAAACAAGAGAGATATGTAACTGTTATGTAGATGCTGTAATGACCACAGATTACCCTTCCTTTTCTCACACGTGTGACTGTAATTCACACTTAGATCAGCCCTTTGTCACTTGGTTTTCTCTTTCTTCTTCGTTGCACTAGAGGCTCCTTTTCTCAACTTCTTTCACCTTTTCTCAGCTTCATTTTGCTTGCTGATTTCAGAAATATGAATACTTGTCGTTGGAGGAGTGGACAACCTCTATATATAGAGGAATGTCCCTCCTTTAGGCTGACTTGAGGCTGACTTGAGGACAACAGGCCAACTGCACTTCTTTTGCATCAGAGTTGCTTCTTTGATGATGTCGTTGCATGGAGAGGACTTTGACTTTGCTTGGAGGAGTATTCTTTGACTTCTATACAAACATGTACATGGTGCAACATGTCCTTAAGGTCTTCAACATTTCCTTTTGACTATTTGACTCACCTATAACACTTTAACTTGTGCTAGACCTATTTCAACGAGCAAGAAACTCATTGACATATATTATAAAATTAATATTGAATAAATACAAATATCAAAAGTACATTTATGAAGACCGAACCTAGTTACATTTCGTTCAACAACAAGGTCGGTCTTGGTCATCTTGGTGTTGCGTAGTTTTTGTCTCAACACCATCTTCCTTTTTTCATTAGAACTTTGGTGCAAAGAGACCAAGGACTCACACATCTGATATGCATATTTCATCCTTGAAACATGAGGGAACACAAATGGTCCTTGATGGCGTCTAGAAGGATCCTTTTTGCCTTCACATTCTTCTTGTTGAACTCCACCAACTGAGCTGGATCAGTGGGTGCTTGCACTACTGCTTCAACAACATCCCACACTTCCACATCCTCCAGTAAAAGCATGATCCTATCCTTCCATGGGGCAAAATTTTCATCCTCCATCAATCTGTCCTCTACTATCAAACCAGTAGCCATGACTCCACAACCAACAAAATGAAGCAAATCTGGAAGTTGGAACCAACCTCGCTCTAAACTGCTGAAGTCTTTGGGTTTTTGGCAAAGTTTCAAAGGTATGGTTCACTGTTTGAAGACTTTGGTAGCTTGCTGCCCTTTTTATCAGCTGACTGAAATTTGAGATTTGAGCCTCAACTTAGCTCAACTTGTGATTTAGAAAAATTATGATCTGCACCCTTAGCCCAGTTTACAAGTTTGCATGTGTTGTTTAGGCCCAACTGACATGTTTTGTCATGTTGATATAAATTTCAGAATACATTAATTGTAAACATTCAAAGAGTACTACTCTTTCTCACTTTTCCTATCAGCTGAAATTAATACAAAATTTAGGCAAGCATTCAAGCATATGAGGCACTAGTTTGTTGTGAAGGTGACCCCGGAAAAACCCTACAACCTCTTGCGGAAAACCGGTCTTCAAAGGAGGATTTTATTGCTTGAGAAAATTATTCTAAGTACATAAAATTAGATCCAATACTTATCTCCCTTCAGCTGAAGCATTAAATGCAAATCTGGAAATTTTTGCCCATTGATAATTTTCAGATTTTACAACCTTTTCATGCCTAGAATTTTTTGCACTTTCCCACAGCTCAAATCCTTTATTTTTGTGCCCATGAATCTGCCTCAAAATCTGTGCTGAATCTGCCTCGACCTCTATGCCAAAACAACCTCGATTTATGTGCCAAATCTGCCTCGAATTCTGTGTGGAAGCATCCTTGAATTATGCATTGGAAGTGACTGGAAAACCGTGAAATTTGTTCCAGGTGACAACAGAGACTCTTGAAAGTCATGCTGCCTGTAGCAGCAAACTCGAAAATTTTGCCTCGATTTTCGGGCCAAGTCAACACTGGAGCATACCTCAAAATTTGTGCACAACAACCTTGAAATTTGTGCCACTACCCTCGTTTTTGTGCTACTGTTTTTCTTGAAATTTGTGCTGACTATCTCCTTGGTTTTTCATTCTCCTCTCCTTGGAATTCGTGCCTCCTATGGTTGCCTCCCTCCTAGAAAATCGAGCCCTCCCTCTCTTGCTGCAAATTCTCCTTGAAGTTCTCTTCTCCTTTTCTCCTCATACTCTCTCAAGTGTGAAATGAAGAATGAGCATTCCTTTTCTCGTTTTGTCTCTTATAAAAGATTGAATCCTTAAACCTAAGATCCAATGGATGAGATTTAATCTCCAAATCACAAGATGTGTGGTTGAGAGTAACTCTCTCAATTGACGCCCCTCACACATTGGCCCCATTACTTAAAACCCTACTTGTACCCTTTTCAAGTTCTGTACCTTTTCCTATTTCCCTTATAAAGTGATTTTTCAACTCACTTTAATATTAGAAAAATACACTATATATTTTACACATAAAGTCACTTTATATAATACAAGTGACTTTAATATTAGAAAAAGTACATGGTACAACGCTTTTAAGTACCTTTTCCACCCATGACATTAATATAACTCATAAATGTCACCAAGACAAACGTCATTAATGTGTTTACTAGGCTAAAAGGGATAAATGCCTAGGAACACCTTTCCTTGGTGCTATTTCCAATAGAAAGAGGGTTCGAGGAAGGAGGCTAAGGCCTCATTAACAATACCTCCTCTTGCTTCTAACAACCCAGGTGCCTCTGTTCCTACAAGGAGTTGACCACAAGAGAACTGCAAGGTTATTTGTTTTAACCGTTGAGCAATGATCAAGCATCTCAAGCTAGATGAAGAATGTCGTCCTATGATTTCTAGTTAATTTTAAAGATGCAAACCTAATATCAATGCAAATTTTTCAATGAGACAATTAGATCAAGATGCTCCAAGGAAAGCTATATCTAGTCCCTTAAGATCAAGACTGCTTTAAGCATGGAATAAGATTAGCTTAATTCAATAATTCAATGAAACATATAAAAAGTTACTCAATGAAACAAAGTTAGAAAACTAGTATTAGAATTAAATCTAAATAATATATCAAAATGCTCCAATAGAGATTAATGTGCTCAAACACCAAGTGACTTTATTGATGCGTAAATGAAAGATGTCACTTTACTTATAATGTATTTAAAAGTATTTTAGAGCAAATGTTAAATATATAATGAAGTACAATTATTAGATTTAACTACAAAATGACTTTAGCTTAAAATGAAAATGAGATTAGAAAGTTGAGTAATAAACAAACTAGGAAGATAAACCTAATGTTAATAGAATCTAACTTAATGAAATTAACTAATACAAGCTAAAATCTAATGTTAATGACTTTGGTTAATTTAATTTACATTTGTTTAAATAAAGTAATCAAACTACAAGATTAGTACCTAAATATGAATGCAAAGTTAGTGAATGCCAATGTTAATAATTTAAAAATTAATTAAATTTATTAATGGAGTCAAAAAGAAAGGTTAGCAACCCTTTAAAGTTTAATTGACTTCTCACCAAAATGATTTAAAACTTAGAACAAAGATGGAAATACACTCAAAAGAGGAAATCTAACCTCAATTGACCTTGTTGTCGCATAGAATGTCTAGGCACAGTGACAATGCTTAGATCGGGGGTTGTCACCCTGATCCCCAATCTCTTCATTTAAGTTTTCTCCCTACAATAGGCTAAGGGGGGTAGACCCTATGGAAAAATGGAATGAAGAAGAACTAGTTGGAACCAACCAGTTCGGGAGACATAGCGAGGCGCTCAAGTACTTGATTAAGGTTCAACAAGACTTAGGATTAAACTAGATTTTAAATGATTAATAGCAATGCCTTATGGAGTTAACGATCTTGCTAGGGAAATGAAGACCAAGTAATCGATTAGCAACTGCTGCTTAGGTGAATGACTATCTTATTTGAAATGCAGATCCTAAAACTTAATGTGAGATGTAGGAATCTTGGTTGATTTTAGTTAAATGCCTACTTAGATTGTGAATCCTTCAATCCTTTCTGTGTTGAGCCTAATTTCGTAGTAATTGGTAGAGAGAAGATCAGGAGAAGCACACTAAGGTGTGATTAACGATACCTCTCCCAAACTTTTAACATACCTGGTGCCTTCGGTGTTGCAGAGAGATGTGGCTCCGACGAATGCAAGGTCACTGTTTTAAGTACTATTAAAATAGGCTTCTCAAGAAAAGACAGATGTAGATCTATCTGTTTATCGACCAAGCCTATGCTTGGAAGTAAATTTTATCTATGCAAAGTTAAGAAGATGAGATGGAGTAAGACTTAAGAATGGGGAAACACTTGCGTTGCTAAAGCCCTCAATTACCCAAATGAGATGTTTGCTTTATTAGCTGAAGACTTAAAAGATAAACTCTTGAAGATATTACAATTAAAACACTAGCTTATTTCAAATCTTCTCTATACAATTTAGCTCAAAAAGAACAAAAACTACTTTGCAAATCGATATCAATGTCAGCAAATGCTCAAAAGTATGCTTAGGTTATGATCCAGGTGGATGTTGGTGGCCACCCACCTATCTAACTTGGACCCCCACAACTGCCTCTTTCAGTTTTTCAATTTCTGTAATTGTAGCACAATTTACTATTTTTAGCAGTTTTTCGGGTCCTGAACTTCCCAAGCCGTTTTGAGGTGCTAAACGACGTTTTTTTGGAAATCTAGGAGCAACATGGATCCATCGATCGATGTTGCTCTTCCAAAAGTTATAGTTCTCGAATAGATCTTTCTAACGAGCTATTGGACGTGTCAAATGGAGATCGGATGCCAAAGTTACGACCCCAGGAAATTGATGTACCAATTTACCCAAACGGGGCCCACAATTTGGCGTTTCATCTTCTAGGGTTAGGCTTTGCGATGTTAAGGGCTTTCCATTGTTTCTCAACAATAAATAGGCCCTCAAGCCTCATTATAACGTAGTTCAGAGGCATGTAGCCGCCACATCTCTTCTCAGAGATAAGCTACCATCACCCTAGCTGGTTTATTTCCATTTCTG
>APFE030598379.1:248102-276130 GCA_000404065.3 Pinus taeda
TTTCCCATAAACATACATTCAACAGGCTGGAAAAAATAAATTTGTTGAAAACACAAATTCTGGAAAATTTACAGAATGCTGGAAATTGGAGAAATAAAAATCAACAATAATAAACAGCCATTAAAACACTGATATTTTTGGTCAACGTGACCCTGGAAAAACCCCCTACAACTCTTGGGGAAAACCAGTTTGAGAGCTCTTCTTTATTTCTGACAAATGTCTTTTTACAGCAAGAAAATTTCAACAAAAAATTACAGCAAAATAATTTTTTCAACAAGCAAACTTATCCGTTTTCAGCCCAACGGACCACTTGGAAACTTCTTAGTTTTTAGCAAAAAATCAGTTTTTTTCTGCTTGTTCTTGCTGCTGTTCTGATTTTGCTGAAGAGCTGCCTGGTATGTGTGCCAAACTGCTGCCTCTTTCTCCTTCTTGTCCAGAAATCTCCCTTGCTCTCTTGCTCTCCTTCTCCCAATCTGCTCATGAAAGAATGAATGATCTTTTCTTCCTTTTACTCCTTTAATATAACTCCAAGTGACTTTTGGGTGATCTCTAAATCCAGTGGATGAAATAGATTTAGATCAATGACTGAGATTAAATGCACATTTAAATCTCACTTTCTATTTTTTAATTCACCCACTTTAATAAAGACCCACTTAGTCATTTATTTCCAAAGTTACTTTTTCCTTTCTAATTTTTCATTGACTTTATAAAAGTCACTTTAAAATTAGACTTAGTAACTTTATCACTTAAGTCACTTTAAAATTAGACTTAGTAACTTTATCACTTAAGTCACTTTTAAATTAGATTTTAACTTTATAAAAATTATAAAGTCACTTTAGGAGAAAATTTAAAATCTTTTGGATACTTTTCCCTAGGCCAAAGATCAAAACCTAAGGGAACCACCTGTCCTCCGGTACCAAATTTCAACACAAGATCTCTTTGTTGTTTAGTCTTTCCATGAATTATTTTTTGAACTGTGATCCACAGGGACTGTTGCATTAGCGATGATATTTGTAATGTTGTATTGTGATGATGCTCTATCTTTTAATAAAAGGGAAAGTTGCGGGAATGTTTTGTGTCTATGTAATGCAATGAAATGAGTGGCCCTTTTAAAAATTTCTTTTAGTATAATCCTGAGCGCTATCAGTTCTTTATGTTTATGTTGTGAGTCTATTCTTTATGCATGATGCATGTTTGTTAGTGGAGATGATTATTAGGAACTCATGAACTAGAACGCATGTTGCGTTGTTTCTTGGTGTCTATCTTTGATCCCTTATCTTTCTTAGTCTTAGCATGCCTCGGGCGAGAAACCTCGCTTTTTGCTAGGTGAGGTCAAAATGTTGACGTGGTGCTAAACTATATCGGACCCTTTTGTTGGTGCCCTATGTCCGAACCCAAGGTCTTCACCCGTTACAATTTTGAGCCAACAAATGGTTCCATTGTTGGGACCTGAAGTTTCTTGAAGGGATATGGATTATGGTATCGAGGATCATTAAGGATACCTTCAAGATTGGTGGCATGAGTAAGTTGATCACTCTATTTCCCTGCAAGCACATCTTTAACAGAAAAGCGTGAAGCTGGTGAAGGAAGAATTTTGTATCTCGAGCCTACATGTGACCAGTACGAGATATTTTGGTGTAACTTCCCTAAAGAACTATATAATTGGTTGTGGAGGTTGTAGAAAAAAGGGGGAGTTAGGGGTTGACGTAGAATTCCATGTACCTAGAATTCTGCTCACCCAGCTGAGCTACATAGGGTAAATACAGAATTGACAAAGGTCATCGACTTTTGGGTACAAGCAACATTAGAAAGCTACATTATTGAGTTTGTTGCAAAAGGCTATCTATCCTTCTCCAAAGTTGAAGTCGTGTTCATATCTGGGTTGCAGGGAAGGTTGTTGAAGGAGATCCCCCTCTGGATTAAAGTCTTGATGGTAGAAGAAAACTTACTACAGTGCCAAGACCAAACGATGGTTGCTTAAACCTCAAGTACTGGGGGTAGGTCAAAGGGGACCAATGATACCTAGTTGTGGGAGATGAAAATGTTGACACGATGAACAGAGATGACTTACGAAAGGTTTGAGATTTGAGAGCAGGAAAGAGGGTGTGAATCATTGATGAACAGTGGGGAAAACTTTCTAGGAGATCCGAAGGTGACAGAAAGAACTACACCAAATAGGCGTGGTGTTGAGAAGTCTGAAGTTGTGTGAAGGAGGATCAAGTCAGTTGGAGTTGCAGCAAGTAGAGGGTGGTGACAAGGTGAGTCTCAGCCAAATAGGAGAGGTTGGAATCAATGTCGCGAAAAAGATGGAGGAAAGAAATAGAGATCGCCATGTACCGGAAAGAATAGGGACATTATATGGATTGGGACCTATTGTCCCAGTAGCGAGCCATGACAACTCTCCTATGATGACATGCATTTTGTGATGAGGAAATTGTTTTCTGAAGATGATGTGTCTCTTGAAAGCAACAATTCATTGCCCAACAACACAGGTAACACCTTCCCTTTGTACTTTATCAAGACCCTGCTCATTTTCTTTCAAATTTAGTTAAAGCCATAAAGGTTCTCCAGGATCTTTACAACACAGTTCTCAAGGGTTCATACTTGTATAGGTCGGTCAATCAAGAATGGTTGGCAATGTAGCGAGGTTCGTTCACTCGGTATCCTAAGTTCTCAAGACGAGGGAATGGAGATGTTGAGCAACATTGGTACTTGTGTGAAGCCACATGAAGAGCGCACCAAACTCTTGATGCTACTAAACTCATCAAGTTCCAAACCACTTTGAGAGAGACGGATCTTTGGTGTTTCATTAAGTGGTCTACTTTACACCAAAATCCCTCAATAGATGAAGTCGGGCGGGAATTTGTTCAAGAATTCAAACTTCTGTAGACAAATCAATAGGTGTTGTCTAAGTTGTGGGAGATCAAGTAAAGGGAAGGTGAAATTGCATGGGAGATGATGCAATATTTTAAGGACACTATTGGCAAACTGAGTTACCCTATTGATCCTAATCACCAATGGGATTGATTCATCAAGGCTTTATTTCTTGACTCAGCGGAAGATCAACACTCTTCAGGATGCACTGGAACAAGCAACCAAGATTGAAGCTATGGCATGGTACCCTCATGAGCACCGAGGGGTACTTGTTTCCAGTGATCTTGCCCTTATTCGACTACAAAAGTATATTGGTGATCTGACTGAGAAGTTAAAGATATGCACCTTACATGGCCTATACGACCTCAAGTGTGGTGTACCAATTGCCATGTTGAAGGACATCACGCTACAGAGTGCCCGAGACTAAGGGGACCAAGTACATCCTTCATGTCAGCGGGCCCTTCCCCACCCTTTCCCACTATTGGAGTCGCGCAAGTTGGTACACATAGCTTATACCAAGGTCATACTCAATTTCATGCCTTCCCTAACTAGCCAAGTGCATCTTCAACTAAGTGTTGTGTAATATGTCGTGTGTATGGACACCTCCCCTGCCTTTGTCCCATTTTATAGAAGTACCCAAGCATCCCAAACAATGTCTTCTGCGAATTTTGTGGGTCACTAACTCATCACAGAAATCAATGTAGAGCTTTGGATACTCTAGCGGACCAGCTGGATTGCTCTACCTTTATAATAATTGAAACTCCTCGAGGGCAAGCAGGTGGAGGAACAAGGGGGGCAGGATTGGAGGAAGAGGTCCCATACGTTGGTATAACTGTGACCAAGAGGGGCACGTTGCCCATGACTATGAAATTTTATGAATCTAACACATCAGAAACCCCTACTGTAATTACTAGTTTACTATCTCCTACTTGTTCTTTACATTAACAAGTTATTTAATTGCATAAACATCGAAGTAAACACTATTGCAGTCTTCACAAATATACAGATCATGCACTGAAATAAACAGAAACAATAACACAAGGGACACCATTATTTTTGGACAAACGTCCCTGGAAAAACCCAATGCGAGAAAACAATGCAACATATAGAGGGTTTGTATTATTAAGCATATTCATGAATACAACTAGGTTGCCAGAAATGGCTCGCCCAACAGAGAATATCCTCAGCAGTAGTAACTCTATCCAGAGACAGATATTTCGGCAAATCAACAACTAGATGATCAACCCCATAGTGACTCTGGATGTTCCTTTTGTTTGATAGCAAAAGTTGCTCCAAGCACTACTCTGGAACTGCATCACCTTCTCTTGGTTGATCTGCCCTCATTTTGCCCCACAGAATATTCCTAGCGCTACCTTTGAAGCTCGGCGTTAGCCTCTACGGCCTTCAGCACTGCCTACGTTAGCCTCTACGGCTTTTGCGTCAGCGTCTACGGCCTTCTGCGTCCTCTGTGTCAGCGCTTCTAGGGCCTACCCTGTCTCTCTCGACACTTCATTGCCTCTCTATTATGTATTCTTCAGCGTCTTGCTGAACTGCCCCTCACTACAACTGATCACTTGCTCAATTTCCTCACCGAACCTCGCCCCATAAAATTGAACTGACCAATATCTCTTGGTGTGTCTTCAACTGACCCTCAAGCCTCCTCTTATACTTTTCCTATTGACAATTCAACAGCCGAGATTAAGTCCCTAATCAATGGCTAAGATTAGAACTTGCTTGATCCTCGTTACTTAGAATTTTTCTAAGTTTAGACTTAGGAACTCATTAAAAGTATTAATTATTTTAATATCTCTTAATCCAGGTGGAAATTCTCCAAACGATTTTTGGGTCTTGGAGATCTGATGTGCCTTAGCCTCTCCACCAAATTTCGTGGCTAGAGCACATCTAATGCTACCCAAAAGCAGCACTCCCTCTTAGCAAGGAATGTGCTCTAGCAATGCTTCATCATAGAAGCATCACATTGATCCTCTGCATCGGTACTCTATGTCGATGCTAGGCCTGCTGCACCACATCCACTGCACTGTTGCTTCCTGTATTGTTGCCCATGACACTGCCACTTCCACTGCTACATTTGTACTGCAGCTCCCTCTCAACATGCTGCATCATGCTGCTCATAGCACTGCCACTGCAACTCAATTACTGAGAAGTAAGTAATTGACTTCACCCAAATACTAACATCCTAGTCAATCTGGAAGCCTCGTGATGTTGAAGCCACCTGTTTTGCTATCTTTTGCTCCTTCTACTGCCACTGCGTTGTTGCAACCTCTTTTGTGCCTCTCGCACTGTTGCAACCTCCACTGCGCTGCTACAGGTTTCAACACTCTAGCACTGCCTTGCTACTCCATTACACCTTGCTCCACCCAACACCTGTCATCATGCTACCATCGTTAAGGGCTCTCGTAGCCATATGTGATCCAAGAGTTTGGGCACCTCAAGGATCCTGCCCCTGCATGTAGTCCTCTCAACTACAAATCTATGTCTCCTCACCTCTTCTCTAGAGGTGCATGAGCACTCATGGCACAATAGTCATGAGTCTCGACATCCTTCTCCACATTTGCTAGAGCAGCGTTTGAGTCAGAAGCTTCTCCCTTGCCTTTCTTCCTGGGGCACTGAGAGGCATAATGTCCCAGCTCCCCACAGTTGAAGTACTTGACCTTGGAGATGTCTTTCTTCTTCCTCTTTTGCACCCCCTACTGTCCTTTTGATGCTAGAGTTGCATCCTCCTCCTCCTCTTTCTTGATTCAAACTCCCTTACCGCTACTCCCCGCCTTGGTCAATTTCCTAAGCTCTTCCTATCGAAGAGTTGCCCACATCTCCTCCCAACTAGGGAGAGTCGCTATGCCCAAAATGCTTTGGACAAATTTCTCCCTGTCCTCGAAGACTGCATTCAGAGAAGTCCTGACCATGAACTCTGGATTTGGTGTAGACCCCACGAAAATAAGCTGGTCGTGAATTCCTTGCAACCTGAGAAGGAACAGATATATCTCCTCTTCTTTCTGCATCTGATATGACCTCAGTTGATTTTCAAATAACAACGAAAGAGCCCTGGTATAAGGTGGTCAGCGTCTAACACATCTCCCTTCATGTGTTCTTCTCAGCAATATGTGGTATGACATGATCCTTGACACCATCTAGGATCATGCATTTCGCCTTCACCTCGGCCCCCTCATACTTCTTATTTACATTCAGGTCAACTGGGACAACCATTGTTCTCAAGGCATAGTCCTTGATGTGACGTTTATCAAGGATTTCCAGGATCCTGGCCTTCCAAATGACAAAACTGGAAGCCCTGTCCAATCTGTCATGATCCCTCAATGTGTTCACTGCCATCTCTGCTGCTCTACTCTAGACTCCCTCTGTGTCCTAATTTCCCTTTAGGAAATCCTTTGGCCAACTATCAAATTACTCGTCTCCAATCCTCCTTTGTCGCCACAACTCGAATCTAATTTCTTGGCTAGAAATTTGTCGAGGTAGTGCTTCCTCTACCTTGGTTTAGTCTCCTTAGACATTGTTTTGCACCGACAGAAACAACGTCCCACCAGCGCCTCAAATCAAAATCTGCACAGCTCCCTTAGCCCCGGCAACTGAAGAATCTGATCTCTTTAGGCTCTGCGCAATCATTGTGTGGGCTGAATCATCTCCTCCCAGCCAACTCCATCAGTCCTTCCTAGCACAGAAAGATGGCGTGGCTCTGCGTGAGCCTGATTTTCCCCCCTCTGCCTCTGTTCTAACCCTTCTCCTGGCTCAGAGTGTTGATGTAGGCACTGTGTGAGCCTCTGCGTCACTCTTCCTCTTGCCTCTTTAGCTCTAGAACAACGATGTCTCTCAGGACAGTTGCTTCTCTGCTGCAAATTCTCAGATTTCCCGACTGGTGTCTCAGTCGCTTATGATTTGCAATCCCTCTAATACGTTGTGAAAAATTATGAATCTAATACATCAGAAACCCCTACTGCAATTACTGGTTTACTATCTCCTACTTGTTCTTTACATTAACAAGTTATTTAATTGCATGAACATTGAAGAAACATTATTGCAGTCTTCACAGGTATATAGATCATGCACTGAAATAAGCAAAAACAATAACACAAGGTACACCGTTATTTTTGGACAATCGTCCCTAGAAAAACCCAATGCGAGAAAATCGGTGCAACATATAGAGGGTTTGTATTATTAAGTAAATTTGTGAATATAACTAGGGTCCCAGAAATGGCTCGACCAATAGAGAATATCCTCAGAAGTAGTGCCTCTATCCAGAGAGATATTCTGGCAAATCAGCAACTGAATGATCAACCCCATAGTGACTCTAGTTGTTCTTTGTGCTGGACAGTGAAAGCTACTCTAAGCACTGCTCTGAAACTGTGTCAACTTCTCTCGGCTGATCTGCTCTCTCAGTCTGCCCCACAAAATCTCTCCAATGCTGCCTATGAAGCCCAGTGTCAGCCTCTACGACCCTCAACACTGACTGTGTTAACCTCTATGACCTTTTGCATCCTCTGCGTCAGCTCCTGTTGCCTCTGCGTCATCCCTTCTAGGGCCTACGCCATCTCTCCCGGCACTTCACTGCCTCTCTACTATGTATTCTTCAGCCTCTTGTTGAACTGCCCCTCACTCCAACTAATCACTTGCTCGATTTCCTCAACAAACCTCGCCCCAGGAAATCGAATGGACTGACCCTCAAGCTAATCTCTTGGTGTGTATCCAACTGACCCTCAAGCCTCATCTTATACTTTTCCTATTGACGATTCAACGACTGAGATTAAGTCTCTAATCAACAGCTAAGATTAGAACTGGCTTGATCCTCGTTCCTTAGAACTTTCTCACCCATATTATATTAATACACATTAATATTTTAATTTTCCAAAGTTTAGACTTAGGAACTCATTAAAAATATTAATTATTTTAATATCTCTTCATCCGGGTGGAATTTCTCCAAACGATTTCTAGGTCTTGGAGATCTCAAGTGCCTTAGCCTCTCTACCAAATTTCTTGGCTAGAGCACATCCAGTGCTAGCCAAAATCAACAATGACTGTCTGCTACCCAGAAGACCTTGGTGTTCCCAGTGCAGAGTCAATACACATGTAACAGAGGACTAACCTAAATTGATCGCTAGGTGGGAGGAGCAGAATCAATAGAGAGGAGAAAACTTAATCAATGCAGAGCCCTAAGAACCAAAGCCAATCTCGATGTCTAACATCAATATAGTCACTCGAGGAGGAAAGAGGACGGGAGCAAACTCAGGCCTCCCTGAGTAACCAACAGTGATCATACATGCATCGCCCAAGTGATCTTACTATTCTACGGAACAAAAGAAATATTATAGGGATGCAGAAAAAAAATTCAAGTAGTTAACACCAACCTTTAACCCTCAATCAGAACGACTAGAGCGATTAAGGCTAGGGAGCCTGAGGCCTTCACAAGGCATTCCCTAGCCTATGCTGGAATGGTTTAAATTATTATTACAAATTATGGGTGATGTGTAGATGTCAGGCCAGTTACGGAAGAAACTGAAGGTTGTTGTTAAGGATGGAGAGTTCTCGAAGGGACTTATCTCTACTAATCTATCAGAAAGGCACTCCAGACGGAAAAATAAGAGGAGGACTGGAAGGGAATTATGGGTTGATACTCAAATTGCAGGATTCCAGATCAAGGATTCTATGCTAGATTTGGGCTCTGATGTTAACATCCTACCGAGAAAAACCTAGGAAGCCCTTGGAAAACCAAAACTGGCATTTTCCCTAATTCATTTGCAGGTGGCTAATCAGTATTGCATTCTTCTAGTTAGACGATTGGAGGACGTTGAGGTGGATATCGCAAGGGTGAAGACATATGTACACTTTGAAGTGATAGACATTATGGGAGACAAAGACCCTTATCCTGCATTGTTGGGGATAGATTGGGCCCTTGAGACCTATGTTGTAATTGATGTAAAAAGGGAGACAATGACCTTTGAAGTGGATGGAGTCAAAGTGATTCAACCCCTATATCCTTATCAGGGCCCCAAATTCATTGAGCAAGTGGACGACATAGAAGAGCCTAACCTTCTGGACCAGATATATCAGCTCATTGTAGGAAAGAGCGAGGATTACATCGACCCCATAGTTGATGGCTCTATTAGCTATAGAAGTGTTCAAAGCACAGAGGTCGGTTCGGAGGCTGCGTGGGATGATTGGCAATAGAGAGATCATGAGCTACATGCTAAGAGATGTGCAATTGTTCACTATGCACGATGGATTCGTACTAAGGTACAAAATTTTCCTATTTTCAATGGTATGGGGTTTGTTGTTGATTTTGTTAATGAAATTGATTTGAAATTTGAAGAAACACAAAAGATCCCTTTGATGGATGTTGCGCTTCAAGCAACACTAGCAAGGTGGTGGGGAGCTCATCGCAACTAGCTCCAAGGATGGGTGTTTGTCAAGTTTGCTTCATTGTGTTGCTTTGGTGGCCCAAGGGATTATTTAGTTGGTATTCTTAAGTACGAGGGACACATGGATCCACAGAAACACATTCAGAAGTGCATAAGTAAATGGAATGAAGGACCCCCTGAAGTGTTGTGGGTGTATCAATTCATTCATACCTTGGGGACATTTTTGCAGGGTTGGTATGTAAGGGAGGAAATGAGGAGGCAAAAAACTACATGGGAACCAATGGTAGCCCATTTTTCCAGCGATTTCTCTTTTTCAGATGAAGAAGATGAGATTGTGGGAGCTCTGAAAACAATCAAGAGGGTTTTTTCCCCTACAGGACTGCCTATGGAGGATTATATTGGCCAAGATATTCCTAAACATATCTACGGATCAGGGTTCCATGAGGCAATCGCCTGCGGGAAGGTAAATAAATACTTTGATGAAGATGAATTTGAGGAATTGAGGCACTTGGCCTTCAAGGAGTCAGAAGGGGAGTGAGGTATAAAAGATGGACCTGTCACAGAAGATCTACATCTAGAGCCATTGAAGTTGCGGAAGCACAACATTGGCACTAAGGAGAAACCTAAGTTGGCCTTTGTTGGTGATTACTACAATGAGTAGACTACCAAAGAGATTTTTTTACCTTCTAAAGGAATATGAAGATATGTTTCTTGTGTCAGTTATAGGGCTCAATGGGATTAAAGGAGACTTGGGAGAAATGAAAATCATGTTGAAGCTAGATGCAAGACCCGTAAAGCATCAACCGTACACTTTGAACCCAAGATTAAAGGAGAAGGTAAAGAGAGAAATAAAAAAGATGCTAGCAGTCGGCCTCATTTTCCATGTTGATGAAGTTAAGTGGGTCATCCCCATTGTCATTTAGGATAAGAAGGATTCATATGATATTCGAGTGTGTGTAGATTATCAGAGTCTTAACAATGTCTGTACGCATGACCCATTCCCTACTTTGTTAAGCGATGAGGTATTTAACAATGTTGTTGGCAATGAAGCGTACTCATTCACTTATGGAGTTTCTGGTTATCACCAAGTCTGGATTGTAGAAGAAGATAAGAAGAAAAATACCTTCACAACTGAGTAGGGTTCTTATTCTTACAACGTCATGTCGTTTGTCCTGAAGAATGCCCCTATTGTTTTTTCGTGAATTGTGATTATTGCATTTTGAGACTATATTAATAAGTTTCTTGAAGTATATATGGATGATTGGATGGTGTATAGTTTGTTGAAGAAGCATTCTAGTCTGCTTCGGGTGATGTTTGATCGCTATAGGCAATTATAGATCTCCTTGAACTTCATGAAGAAGTGTATTTTTGTTGTCCCTTTTGGAACGTTGCTTGGAAATATAGTTTGTAAGGGGTTTGTGTAGATCCTACCAAGGTTGTGGTGATATTGAATATGCCCCCACCAGCGAGTGTTAAGCAGTTAAGATCAACTTTGAGGCATATGAGATACCCGCGGGTTTATTTGCAACTATGCCCTGATCACTACTACTCTAGAAAATTTATTGAAGAAAGTTGAGTGATTTGTGTGGGATTTTGAATGTGATGTTGCATTTGATATCCTGAAGGAGAAACTTATCTGTGCACTGATTCTAGTCTACCTTGACTAGAACAAGGAATTTCACGTGCATGTAGATGCCTCAGGGATTTCCTTAGGGGCCATTCTAGCTCAACCAGGAGAGGGAAATATAGATCATCCTATCTACTTTGCCAGCAGGAAGCTCTCTTCAGTAGAAAAGAATTATACTACCACAAAAAGGGAGGCTCCCACAATGGTATATTCACTTCAAAAGTTCAGGCACTATTTGCTTGGGGGACCATTCAAATTCTTTACTGATCATTATGCATTGAAGTATTTGGTCAATAAGCCTATTCTGGAAGGGAGAATATGTAGATGGCTCTTGCTATTTCAGGAGTTTACATTTGAGGTCATTGTGAAGCCAAGCCAGACTAATGTGGGATCTGACTGTCTTTCTCTGTTGGAGTTAGGAGAAGGAGAAGGGTACCAATTTCCTAATGTAGATTGATTTTGGGTTGAAGTCATTCCCAGTTATCTAAAAGACACTGCATTGTTCTTTGCCACTGGTAAGTACCCCGATGATTACACCGCGACCCAAAGGAGGCATATGGTGGTTCGGGCTACAGATTATCAGCTTAATCACAGAGTAGTTGTACAAGATGGGGCTAGATCAGATCTTGTGGTGTTATGTCTTAGACCATGAGAAGGAGGACGTGCTTTGGGAATGTCATTCTGGAGATGCGGTAGGACATGTCAGGAGGAAAGCTACCACAAGGAAAGTATCGTTGGCAGGACTCTAGTGGCCCACCCTATTCAAGGATGTGAAAGAGTATGTCAAGAGGTACGATGTTTTCCAACGAGTTAGTAGGCCATCAAGGTGGGACGAGCTTCCACTCCACCCTGTCTGTGCACTCCAAGATTTTGAAAAATGGGCTATTGATTTTGTGGTTCCCATCAACCTCGGTGTATCATCACTGTGACACATTACTTAACTCATTGAGTTGAAGTTGAGGTCGTCAAAGATTTCACTATTGATACCACTACCCGGTTCTTTTTTGAGTTAATTATTACCAGATTTGGGTTCCCAAGGAGCCTCACTAGTGACCAAGTGTCATACTTCATCAACGACATTGTTGACACTCTGTTGCGAAATTTCATGTTCCGGCACCATAGGAGCAGCTCGTACCACCCACAAGCTAACGGTACAGTTGAAGCTTTTAACACGATTTTGGAGAAAGGACTTACTAATATATGATTTGAAAATAGGGATGATTGGGATGAGCATGTACCAGCCACATTATGGGCCTATTGCACTACTGTGAAGTAGTTGCATAGATACACTCTACTCCAACTTGTTACGAGAGAGAAGTTGTGGTCCCAACAAAATTCATTGTCCCTAATCTCTTTATTGCCCAGGCTAGTAAGATGACAAAGAAGGAATCCATTGTAGAACGCTTAAATAAATTATGGGAATTGGATGAAGCAAGGTTCCTAGCATATTTTCACCAGACTATTGAGAAGGAGGGACAGAAAGCATGGCATGATCGAGACATAAAGAAAAATTCTCTCTGTCGGTGATCAGGTTTTACTCTGACAACAAGTTTTTGAAGCATCCCAGGAAGCTACAAATGCATTGGTTGGGTCCATTTCTCATTTTGGAAGTGCGATATTTAGGAATTTTTAAGCTTGTGCAACTGGATGGGGTCATGCTGCCAAAATGGGTGAATGGCGCACGCCTAAAGCCCTTATATGGCTAACAAAATTCTCGCTCAATTATTGATTTTCGAAAGGGGGTTGTAGTTAGGATTAGGATCGAATCAATTACGTCAGTTGTTTAGTTGCAGAATAAATGTACTTGTGTCTGTTTGTTAGTCTAATTAGTTGCAAACCCCCTGCCCTCGTGAAATTGCTTGTGGTCGGGGAGAAGCATGTGTCAGTGGTCTTGTCTCTCAAAATCCATAATAATTTACAGTGTTTTCGAATTATGATTTCAATCTTTCTCGTAATACTCCAACATATTTCGGTTGTCCACTTTATGGTCTCGTCATCATTCCACAGTAATTGGTCATGATTATCACACGCCTTTTGAGTCTTTTGCGTCATCCACCTCATGTTTGTGTCATAGTCGCCATTATTGTCATGATTCGAATTGATTATGGGAAGTTGTGGTATTTATTATTTAAATGCTCCAATCGTAGACATTGTTTCAAGTCCTTCTATATAATCAACATGGAAATATTGAAATTTTCATTATAAGAAGTTGGTGTGTCGAATTGGCCACTCTGCCTCCAATGTCAAGTTCCTCTAGTTCTCAGTCCAAATCCCAGCCTCCTGTTCATAGTGTCTATATTCGTTGAGTCACAACCATGACCCATGTCCCTAAGCCTAGTATTCATGTAGTTTAGTCAAATGATTGCATTACCGAGATGGAGGATCTCCTAGGGAAGTATGAAAAAACCTCACTAGGAAACGATGATCTATCTGATTCTTTCCACTTTCTTTCTCTTAAGTGTGAAGTCTTCATAGAGCCTTCAACGAAACAAGATGGAAGTAATTATTCTCGCCTTAAAGTCGAATTTCGAGCACTACAATGGTGCTCCTTAAGGAATAAGTAGAATCTACTTGTTTTTGGTACCTCTGAAGCGGCAATGAGATGTACCAAAATTTTTATTAGCCAGTTGCATGGAGGGTCTCTATGGCTAGACTGAGAATATTCGCTACACATCAATGACATTCAGAGGCTGACAGGATTGTTTGTTGCTGGTGTAGATGTCTCGTTTGCCTTTCAGACTACATCCAAATAGGGAAAGAAGACCGGGGAGAACAATATTTACACTAAGTATGCTACTTAGCGGGGCGACAGAGGGGCTATTATCAACATGATTAATATGCCCTCAATAAAATTTGCATGTCCTATGATAGCGGGGAAGATAATTTTCCATTACACTAAGGGTGAGTGCACATTAGACACAATCTTTGTTGTTGAGACTTGTGATCGAGGACAGCAGCTGCATTGGTGCAACTACTTGTTGAATGAGTTATTCGAGGCCTACGAAGACGTCTATAAGAGGACTATCTCATCATAGCTATAGCCATGATGAAGTGGTGCACCCATGAATGGCAATACCCATCTTCGATGTCTGATGATCAACCTTTTACACTTTCGTACCTCCCATGGAGACTATCTGGTGACCCCAACAACAAAGAGATTAACGAAGAATCCTTCGTCGACTGGTATGCTAAAATTATAAGCATCACAGAACAAATCACGCGGATACAGAAACCGCTTTTTGATGTGTACTATCCCATTATTTAGTTTGGCCTTTGTCACGTCACAACCTACATCATGCCCAAAGTTGTCAATGTAGATACCTTTCACATGAATTTGATGTCCTTCTACCTTTCTGAAGAGAAATTCCCCAATGAAGTTCATTCCTACCCGAGTATGAGTTACGAAATCTAGGATAGCAAGCCTTTGTATTCATTTGAAGGGATGTTTCCATGCCCATTGTCGAGGGAAAGTCCGATCTTGTCAAAGAAATACTTAGTTGAAGAGGTACTCAATATCATCTTCAAGGAATTCGAGTTTATTTCCTATGTTCGTAGTACTTAGGAAGCCCTTAGTCCCCTAGTAAGCTTTGAACTCTTCCCCTTTTATGTTCACGTTCGTTTTCCCATTGATCCTCATATACTCAGGCCATTAGCCATCTCTTTGGGTGCCATGGTACCCACCTATAACACTCGGTCGACTATTCTCGAGCCTATTCACTTCGCCTCCCTTTTCCCTTCCTCAACTTGAAGCAATCTGCCTACTCACCAACCTCAAATCGTTGACCTCATAGGTGAGGAATCCCAAGGGCTTAGCACTAGCACCTAGAAAATTGAGGAACCCCTGCATTCCATGCATGTTGCTTCTCTGCCACCTCCCAACCCTTCGTTGCATACTGCATCCCCCTCTGCCACCATTTTTTATCTTCCTCAAGCCGACAACCCTCTCATCGTCGAGACCGAGATGGAGGTCGACTCTATCCTTTAGGACATTTCTGAGAAATTCCCCAATGTATTAGATGTGAGCACATCCGTTGATGCTATTGTCATAGTGCATGTACTGCATACCCTGCCTCTAGCACCTAGTCCAAAAGTGGCAGCAGCCTAACTCCTGCAACTCAGCGAAGATCCGAAAAAGTGTCGAGCAACCCTAGGCTCAATAGCACCGGATTATAGCCTTATTCCCTCATTTCCATTGCCAACATTTGAAGAACGTTGCACCAAATTCCATAGTGAGCAGAGCCTAGAGCGAGAAACCGCCCCACAGGGTCATCTTGAAAAGTTCGTTGCTAGAGGACAACCTTTACAAGCACGATTTCCCTTACCTGGTGTCATGTCATCTAATGCTTTCCAAAGTCAATCGTCCTCCCAATTGTTTAGCTTTATACAAGTTGTTGCTCGACAGGAAGAGGCCATGCACAACAACCTAGTCGTTGGTCATGAGCAATAGCAACAACAAATTCTCTCCCTCAGGGTTGAGCGAGACCAGCTTCTCCAAGAAAAGGTTGAATTGCAGCAACGAGTGAAGGATATCAGTGCTAAGTTCCAAAAGCTATGGCCAACATTTGTTGAAGTGGTGCCAAATGCACTAGAGGATTTTTCTACTTGTACTCTTTTTGAATGTTGCGACCACATCAGGGCATCGTGTAGTAAGCTTGTTTCTACAAGCCAGGAAATGAAGCATACCATTGCAGCGACCCAGGCAGTGCTTCCAGACCCGGCCACCCAGTCTGTCATAGAAATTGAGCATAAAATTACAGATGTGGCTTTGCTTAAAGAATCTCTTGGGTGAATTACTGTGGATGCACAGGAAATCTTTTGGCAGGTTCACGACTGGCCTAGGTTTCTTGCTAAAAAGAACCAATCTATATACAAGTTACATCAACAAGTCCAAAAGTTGTTCTATTAAACCCTACTTGCAGTCGATCCTGACCAAAATCAAGATTTGTTTGCTTAGACCAATTCCATGGAAAATTTGATCAACAAAATTGAGGAGGAATCTCGCGCTACAAAAGTTGTGTTGCACAACCTCAAGCCACTGGCCATGCAACAATTCAGGAAGTTGAGGCAGCTCACCACTGAAGCAAAGAACGAATGGCACGCTATCATGGGGGCACAACCAAAACACCCCAATGTTGAACTTAACACCCAATTTATCACCCAAGTTATGTTAGAAAATCAGAAAGGTAGAAATATTTTCTATTCTTGATAATTACTGGTGATGTTTCTTGTTATTACGATTCTTTATATCTTCTTTATTTTAGTTCATTAAGCAATTACCAAAGCAGCAACACATAAAAAAAATAGACACCAAATGTAGGCACTATGTTAAGGAAGAAGCCCCCTCGAGGGGAAAACCCAGTCAAGAAATTCTTCCTTTCAATAGTATTCTTTGAGACTCTTCACCCTAGACCAAGACAAGACCTTCCCTCCACACCAAGTCAACCTCCCAGAATTTCGACCCCTTTCCAGCAACTTTGACTAGGCACCGGCTTCCGACAACAAATTAACTTGGAAGACTTCGATTTCCCAATCCAGAACATGAAACAAGGAGAGAGAGGCACCAAAATTTCATTATTTCCTTTCTCCTTAGACTTCCCCAAACTCACATTCACTTCAGCTTCCTGGCAACAACATTCACACTTTTCCCAGCTACAAGATATATCGAACTTCTTGTGAGTGAGTGATGCTCCAAATGACTTCGACTAGCTTGTATTTATAGGCTCAATGTGAGTTTGAATAGGGTCCTTAGGCTATCTTGATCTTCTTCTAGGCCGACATGGTGTGGAGGATACATAAATCATATTTGACTAAATATTTAACCTTTTTACATGATTCAAAAGCCCAAGAAGTGTCTCTTTAAAAGTACAATGACTCTATTGACTCAAAGTCAATCCTATAAGTCCTCAATGGGGACTTTGACCTAAAAAATGGTGACCCAAACATGAAACTCATGCTTTAATAAGTCAAATAATAATAATAATTATTATTATTTTCTTTATTCTTTTGACAAGTACATTGCATGACTCAAATACATTAAATGAAGACCGAACCTAGCTACATTTTCCAACACTCCCTCTTATCTAGGGAGGTATGCATAATGTACAAAGACAATGGAAGATCTCAAATATGAACCATGAAGAACTTTAGGCACTGCAATGCCATGGACTAGATTCCTGACTAGGGCAATCTATCCAAGTGGTCTCTCAACAATTTAGGCACCACAATGCCACGAACTAGATTCCTGACCAAGGAAATTTATCCATGTGGGAATAATATGGACTTAAGCTTCCATCCCATCTAGGTACCATCAGGCTTACTTGCTAACCATCAACCCAGAAATCTAGATGCGTGTCAGAGCTCAATGACCAACACCACCTTTCCAACTTCGAGACCTATACATCAACACAAAGTGTTGGCCAGATGTCCTCCCAAGAAATGCTTCACTCACAGACTCCTGATCAAATTGATTGGTAACTAGCATGCTATCAAAACCTTCAAGAGATGCACTAAGGAGACTTGACCATAGCCAAAAGTGCACTCTTCACAGAGAAGCAAGTTAGATCATGCTTTACAAAAATGAGTAAAGAGTGTGTGTATATATATATATATATATATACTAAAAAACTGGCCAGACAAGCCTGGAGATAGAACCATCTGATTTGAAAACAAAATAGCCATGAGCATAACAAACAAGATCTAGGAATCAAAATCTATAGAAACCACTTGAATTGGTTCTTCTATGGTGTCGGGGATGTTGCCAACTAGTGGAGGAATGCCCAAATGGTGCTCGATATAGCTCATATGATTATGGATGTCCCTCAAATGTTGATGGAGGTGCTATAGGGAGTGTAGGATGCCAACCCTATGCTCATAGAGATATAGCAGTATTCTTCCTAGTAGAAAGTTTAGACGTCAATACAAATCAATTGTGTGCATATACTGATTAAACCTGAAATTGTTGGACCAAGGAATGTGACAGTTGTTTGATTTCCATGAAAGATGGGGTCAACCTTGTTGTTGTTCCTGCACCCAACCTAGCATTCCAACCTTGCATGCAAAGAAGATAATGCAAGAAGCCAAAACAACAAGCCTTGACTTGCCAACTAGAGGAGAGAGAGGAAAGTGCCCCTATAATTCCATGAAGGCCAAATAATGTGACCAGAACTCCAAATACTATGGACAAGGATAGAAATTGTGTCAAGCATGATTGGGCTTCATTGAGGTGAGCCGACAAGAGCCCCTTGTGGAGAGAGAATAGAGAAAAAGACAAAATAATTGACCGTGAGGTGAATTTTTTGGTATTTGACAATAAACAGGCTCACACCATAAGGGGAACCAAATTTATAATCAAACAAATGACGTATATTTCCCACTCGAGGATGGGACTGTCTTGACAAAGCAACCTCTCCATAAGGTGTCTTTGATGCATGGTCTTGTGATCAAAGATTTGACATACTGTTTGCCTCAGGCGAGGTCTTAATGGTTCGACAAACATGTATTCCCTTGTGGGGGTGTGCTACCACATCCCCTAGCCACTTAGTTTGGAGGGGCAGTGGTATCCTAACGCTCACCCTCCCACCTCCCTTTTTCCTTGGAAACACCCCATTCAGGATATTAATGTTTGTTTTAATCAATTGCCTGCATTCATCTTTAAGGGGGAATTCTGGCGTGAGGCTCTAGGGAGAGGAGAGTGTGGTCAGGGAATCCATACAGGCATTGTTTTCCAATATATTTGCCACTTTGTTTCTTGTGTTGAACATGGGAGGGGATGGTGACCGAAATGTGACCCATGAGAGTTGAAGAGGCTTTGCATATGAGCACTTACAGTCTCCAACTTTTGGATACTCAATATACAAGAGTGCCATTTTGTATCTTGTTAACCATGTTGATGATGATTTGAGAATCACCCTCCACAAAGAGTTTAGAGTAGCCCAAAGATCTAGCAATATCCAATCCAATGACCAAGCCAATGAGCTATGTTGCATTGTTGTTGTTCATTCTTAGAGAACCTGAATAAAGATAGAGATGAGTGCCTTAGTGATCTCTAAATATGCCTCCAAAGTTGGATAGGCCTGGGTTACCTTTCGATGCTCCGTCAAAGTTGAATTTGAGGAAATAAGGGGAGGCGGAGGGGTGAAGGAGACCAAACAGACAAATTGGGTGGCATGGGGTAAGGGGGGAAAGGTGGAGGGGTGAGGAGAGTGGAGGGAGTGAGATGTCAGTGATGGAGGATCTAGGATTCAGAGTCATGAACTTGTCAGTTAGAGGGGGACTAAGAGAAAGAAAGGATGGATTCTCTACTATTACTTAGGATGGAGTTCCGAAGTGAATCCATAGACATGGAGGAAAGTTTAAAAATTCCCTAATTTCTCTCTCCAGATTGCCCAAAGACTGAAATTGGGAGCCAGCATCCATATACGGTTGAGAACCAGATTGGAAAAAACTTCTTTATGCCAATTGGTTGTGGTGTTAGGGATTTCAAGGGGATATTTGTCGGTGCAGAAGATAATTTTTTCAATATGGTCCCATAAATCATTAGCATAAGAGTAGTATTGAAGAGGTGTTCCATGTTCTCATAATGTTGCAAACATATAGAGCATCTAGATAGTCCTTGATAGCTCCTCTTTGATAAATTATCCCAAGTTAATGTTTTTTTTTTAAATAGAAATCAGAGAAATAAGGCTACTTTTGGCCATGAGTACTACTTCCATATCTTTATCCATACTTCGTTTGCTAGTATCAAGTGGTGGCTTGTTGCCAATTGATAAGCCTCTTGTACAATAAAGACGGATTTCATTGTATGTCCCCATCTAATTTTATCCAACTGATTAGATATGAGGATCTTTCTTAGTTGAAATTTTCTTTAGAACTGCTGCCACTGATCTACCTATAGCTTGGGATGTCAGAAGTCAGTTGGCTAGCATTAGCGCCATTGGGATGAAGGATCATCATTGTACCAATAGTTTGTAACTTTGTTATAGCCTTGAGCTGTCATATTTTCTCTTATATCATTAAATTGTTAATTTATCTCTGTTTTGGGAGTTGTTGCCAAGAGTCATCCCAAAACACGGTTGTCATCATTAACTTCCCAAAAACAATTTTTTTGGATTAAGTGCATACCTTTCTTGGCTAAGGACCATATGGAGGAACCAACTATCGAGGGGGTTAATCGAATTAGGTTTCATGTAGAAGTTTGAGGGGCATATTTGCAGTTCTAGATGCATTTCTAAAGATCATCACCACCTTGAGTCAATTTCCACCATATTTTGGCTCCTAAGACAATTGCCATGGTTGTGGGGTCGTGTAGTGCTCCTTTGAGTTTTTGTTTGTATAGCTTTTCAGATGCCACTAGGGCCCACTTGCACTCCATATTAGAGCTTCCCAATAGAAATTTATGTTGAAATTGCTTGATATATTGTAAGATCGATGATGGTGCCATAAGAATTTAGCACAAGTATATGGGAAGGGCCTAAAGAACTGCGTTCAAAAGGAATTTTTAATGCAAACTATTAAAATATATATATAATTCAACAAAAATTATGCAAGACCACATTTAGATTTATAGTCGACTTTATGTTTTTTTTTTTTTTTTTGATGATACCAATGGTCAAGGCCATAATGTCAATTAATTGGTAGTTTCAACTTCAACTATAAAATAAAAGTTAGGCGAATTTAAAAAAAACTTAAAAGGAAGTATTTAAAAAAAAAAAGAGACAAAAAGGTAAACAAACTTTAAGTGATGATTTTGAGGTTTTTTTGTAGTCATGATATTTGGTATTTAGTGTCATGGTTGAAATATGTTTGAATTTGAAGTCTAAAAAAAGGGGGATGTTGCATCACCACTTGTACATTCTAACATGTTTTTTATATTTT
This sequence comes from Pinus taeda, assembly GCA_000404065.3. Taxonomy (NCBI): domain Eukaryota; kingdom Viridiplantae; phylum Streptophyta; class Pinopsida; order Pinales; family Pinaceae; genus Pinus; species Pinus taeda. The sequence goes on from APFE030598379.1 coordinate 268,863, forward strand.
TGGGAGTGATGATATTTGTTATTTAATTCCATGATTATGTTTGAATTTTAACCCTCGAAGAAAAAGGTGGTGTTGCATCACCACTTTTGCATTTCAACGTGGCTTTTTATGTTTGAAATTTTAACTCTAAAATGAAAAAAGGGCGATGTTGCATCACCACTTTTCAAAATCAACATGAAAATCAATTTACTACTAGGGTAATATCTTTCGACCCTATATCTTTGACAATAGGGGAGATCAAATTGTCACAAGTGACAAAGATCTACCAACCCTATGTCACCCAACTTCATCCTTAATGATCAAGTGGTTGAGCATCATGCATCCCGAACTTACAGAGATCAATTTACTAGACGGATTCACCATATGTAAAGATCTACCAACATAAGTCTCCTCGCTCATTGGCCAAATGAGTGGCAATCCAACAAGCCCAGCTTGTGTGTAGGATACATGTTGGGGTGTGTACTCTGTCAAGTCCCAGACTTGACTAGGGGAGATCAACTTACCATAGGATAATAATCTTCCAATCCTATAGCTCCAAGGAGTACCCCAAGCCCCCAGGAGCTCCTATATCTCAGTGTTCGTGATCAGTCATAACCCCTTCCTGAAAGGTCACATCCACCAATCCAAGTTGCACTTGAATACCAAGAACTTCCCGTTCGGCAAAGGCTTGGTAAGAATGTCATCTATCTACTCATCTGTTGAGATGTTTTGGAGTCTAACATCTCCTCTCTGCACCATATCTCAAATATAATGATATATGATCTCAATATGCTTGGACCTGTCGTGGAACACAGGATTATCTGAGAGTCAGATCCCACTCTTGTTATCACAATATATCTCAGTCGTATCCAATACATACTCAAACAACTCTCCAAAGAGCTTCCTCAACCATATTTCCTCATGGCTAGCCATGCTAGCAAAAATATACTCAGCCTCAACCAGGTTAAGGGAAATAGACTTCTGATTCCTACTCATCCAAGGTATCATGGCAAATCCCAAGCTAAAATAACATCTTGATGTGCTCTTCCTATCAATAACATTTTCGGCCCAATCATCATCAATTTATCCATGAAGTCTCACATCTCTAACAGTATATCTCAATCCATGATTGATCGTCCCATGCAGGTATCTCCGTACATGCTTGGTAGCAACCCAGTGTGCATGTAGCGGCTTTGTCATCAATTGACTTGAAGTTTTGACTGCAACACAAATGTTCAGTCTAGTGTTCACCAAGAAAATTAGTGCTCAAATTAGTTTCCATTACTCAAAAGGATTTGCCAAATCAATTCCTGCAGCTTCACCACATAGCCTCTTAAAGTTCCTCTCCATTAGTGTGGCCACGGAATTACATTCCACCATACGATTTATCTCCAACAACTTGACAACATATTTTCCTTGAGAAAGGAAAATCTCACCAGTTCTCTGCCACACCTCTAAGACCAGGAAGTATTACATCAAACCAAGGTCTTTCATTTCAAACTTAGAGGTTGAATCCTTCTTACATTGGAGAATAAGAGGCTCTCCACCTATCAAGAATAAATCATCAACATATAATACCAAAATCGTGGGCATAGGTTGGATGACCTTGAAGTAGAGATTTGGATCAGTATTGCTTCTTGTAAATCCAAGCTTCATTAGATAACTATCAATTCGGTTATACCAAGTCTTAGGGGCTTGCATCAATCCATAGAGAGCCTTCTTTAGCCTGCACACATGGTTCTTCCTGTTATGCTCGTCAAAGCGCTATGGTTGCTCCAAGTATACTTCTTCCTTAAGTATGCTATGTAGAAATGAGGTCTTCACACCCATCTAATGTATTGTCCATCCCTGGCTACTAGTGAGAGCGACAATCAATCAGATGGTATTATATCGGGAAACCAGTGCAAATATCTCATCATAGTCATCTCCCTATTTCTAGGAGTTTCCTCTGATCACGAACCTCGCCTTGTACATTTCAATGCTTCCATCGGCACCATGCTTGATTTTGTAGGTCCACTTTGAAGTCACAATAAATTTTCCTTCTTGTCTCGAAACCGCTTCCCACACATCATTCTTCATAGTGGACTCACATTCTTTGGCCATAGCATCCTTCCATACTTGTTCTTTCATTACTTTTTCAAAGGTGCATGGTTCATCCTATATGATGTTGCTCATAGCCAAAACATATCCTCAGATATCGGCATGGCTTCTTTCTTTCTCTGAAGGTTCCTTTAAAGTTTCACGAAGCCATAATGGTCTCTTCTTAGCAGGAGGATCACATGGAGGGGGATCCCAAGGGGTCAATGGGTTCCAAAGGATTATCAGCAATATCAAGCTCAGGCTCGGCCATAGGAGGCTCTTCTTGATCATCAATGGCATCATCCCTTCATCCAATATTGGCAGGGGGAGGAGTGCCCCTTGCTTTCCCAAGGGCATCATATTCATCAAATGTCACATCCATGTTAAGCTATATATTCTATAAGCTTTAGAATTTTCCCAGTAACTAACAAAATTACCTTTCTTTCCTGAAGCTTCCCGTTTGGTCCTCTTCTCCTTTGGCACATGAAAGTAGAGGAGCTAGCCAAACATCCTCAAGTCTCCAACTTCGGGCTTTACACTTGTGAAAGCTTCTTCGGGATTTTTATCATCCAAGGCTTGATGAGGAGTCATGTTTTGAACATAAACAGCTATATATGTAGCTTCTCCCCATAGAAACTTTAGCAGCTTTTGATCATGCAACATGGCTCTAGAAACTTCCATGATAGTCTTATTATTTCTTTTAGCTACACCATTTTGTTTAGGGTTGTAAGGTACGATGGTCTCCTTCTTGATTCCATCTTTCTTGTAAAATTCAATGAATTCATTAGAAATGAATTCTCCTCCATTGTCGACCTTGAAGATTTTGGTCGTCTTCCTAGTATTCAGATTGAGTTTCAACATCATTATTATCATACTTGGGATTTCTAGATCTCTTGGGAGGGCATTGAGTCTCTTCTCGAGCAGGGTGGTCTCCTATCTTCCCTCTTCGTTTGTTCCTTCTTTCTTCCAGGCACTCTCAGGCATAGTGACCATACTTGTGACAATTGTAGCATTGGATGTTGGAAACATCCTTCTTGAATTGTCTATTGTTGTTCTTGTAACCCTGATTTTTATTTTGGGATCCTTGACCTTGCTTTCTTGATTTCCAATTTGAGGGGCTTCCTTTCTCTTTCTTCTTCTTGGCTTGAGCAACAAATGAAGTAGGTTATCCTTCTTCATGCTTATGAATTCTCCTTCTAGAGATCATCTTGGTCTCTTCTTGAGTGCACTTTCCCAATAACTCATCAAATGAAGGAACTTTTTCATTGTTACTAATGGTTGTAATTAATGTCTCCCAATTCATAGGAAGACCTCCAAGGGAAATTAGCACCAACTCTCTGTCAGATATAATCTCTCCATTAATCAAAATTTGATCCTTGAGTTGGAATATCTTCATGAAGTATGCCTGAATGGTCTCGCCCTTTTTCATCTTGATGTCCTTGAGTTGATTCTTCAAAGAAAGAATTTGACTCAAGTTGTTGACTTCATACATCCCAACTAGCTTATCATACATTTCCTTAAACTTTTTCAACTTCAAAACATAAGTGATCAAATAATCAATAATATTTTTTAGCTTTGATCTCACCTTTCTTGTACTTGGACTTGACAGTAGAAAAATCACTTCTCGAAGGCACGGATACCTTCCCTTCAACATATTCCATGACATCATTTTCTTCCAAAGTCAAATCTAACCTAGCTCTCCATGGATCAAAGTTTGATGATTCATTCAACTTCTCCTCAATCTTGAAGTATGAGGTAGACATATTGACCAAGTCAAATGAACTTCAGTAGTAGATAATATCTCTTCAAAGGGTGATTTCTCTTGTCTCCTTGGGCTTTTCTTCACCTAAACTCTGATACCATGTTAATTTTTCATTGGTCTATGTTGTAACAATCACTTTATCAAATTTTTCTTTCAATAGCAATTACTTTTCTAATTCAATTTCAATCACCCAATAGCAGTAAGAAATTGTAGATAGAATAGTAAACAATATGCACAATAGAAGACAGGAAAGAACAATAGAGGCATAGAGATTTTTGGTCAAAGACCAGGGAAAAACCCCACAAAGGCAAAAACCCTAACTAGATTCTTATTCTATTATATGTTCATAAAATGTTCAATAGAGAGCTACATAGTCCAAGTACATCAACAATTTTTCAAGGGTCAAAGATTTGACCAACCAAGTATCCAATATCCAATAAAATATAAGAAATATAGTAAAATTTGGTCAAACAATAATTCTACAATTTTTGTCAAAGTCAACACCAGTCAATGTAACCCTAACCAGTGACAAGTCAATGGTCAAATAAAGTCCAAACAATTCAGTCAAAGCAACAACAACTCGGCCTTCCGTTCTTGGTCAAACCCAATCAAAATAGCCCACAAATCTATCTCAAAATTGGTCAAAGTCAAATTCAACCCTATGATCAAAGCTACCTCAGACTTGTGGTCAAAGGTGTTCAAAGTGCCCAAGAAATTTTGGCCTTCTCTCTCCTAAATTCGACCTCCAAGAACATATTCAAAACCAAGTCAAATCTCCCAAATTCAACATTGGTCATACAGTCCCAAAACAAAAAGTCAACACAGTGAAATGAGATTACCTCTCTCTCCTTTTCACGTGTGAACTCCAACACTACAATTTCAGACCAAATCGAACCAACCAAAGAATAAATTATGTGTGATGTGATTCCTCAAAGTGATGCCAAGTGAGGTGTATTTATATGTGGTCTACATGGACAAATTTCTCCTTTAGGTCGACTTGAGCTTTTTGTGGTGACATGGACTAACATTAAAAATAATATTTTCCCACGAGAAAATTTATTTTTTCCAAGGGCCAGCGAGCTCTCCTTAGGGTTTGTTGGGCTTCTCCAAGGATGGAATTGCTCCCTTCCCTACCAAATTTTAAGATTAAGGAACTCTTGCCTAGGCCAACCACCTTATAGGCTTCTAGCTTAACATTGGATTGTGCACTCTTATGTAACTTACATGGTTAACACCATGGTGAGAAAAGGTATCCCAACAAAAACATATTCCACAATCCCTTGGAAAAGTCTAGCGATTTATTCAATCAATGATCTTCATTATCTAAAAATCATGTTTCATTATGTGATAATTTCTTTCAACAAGTGGCAGCGTATGTAGTGTCCTACAACCGGAGAAAACTACACCTAGATAGAAGCATCCTTCACTAGATGACAATTCCCTTAAACCTAGAAGATAACCTCATGCACAACATCCTTCAACTAAAGTGTGGCTCTAGTACCATATAATATTAAGAACTAGGTTAATCGGACACACAATGATAATGGAATGAAGAATAGATGATGATAAGATATTCAATATCAAATATTGTTCATCATTACAATAGCATATGTTTATTTTATAGATATTGCAAATGGTTATAAAATATAACTACTTAGGTGGTTGAGTGATTATCTCTACCATCATCCATCGATAACCTAATGCCCAATAACTTGACATTATTACATAAACCTTATAGTCTAATAACTTTAGGATGTAGGACAAGGGGTTTAGCATTTTCTTTTAATTACGTTATGCTCCTAATTTTTTCTGTGGACACATCTAAACTGATTGAGTATAGCATTAGTTGAATTGGTTAGTTTGATTGGTTTCATTTCAAGTTTGATATGAAACTAGTCATCGCATTGGTTCAAGAGTTGGTTCAAAGGGTTTTAGGGTCAAATTGATCATATTGGACCATTCCAATTCCAATTCAACCAGTTTTTAAAATATTTATTTTTATGAAGTTTTGGAAGATCCATTTTGATCACATGATGGATTTATGTGTGTGATTTTAATCTAGGTACGGATTTTTGGATCATCTTTAAAATTTTGGCATGAAAACATTGTTTGAATCTAGCGGAATAGTTTGAGAATTGGTTCAGTGTCATTAACAACCGAGGAAAATTGACAAATATGTTACAATATTTGATGATTTAGATTTAGAAAAGGTGTTTCTTGTTATGTGGATCTAGTTGGATTTACATGGAAGTAGGTTGGTGACTATGAGGATATTATTGTGAGTGTAGGTTGTTCTTTGAGCATGGGTAATAGGCAGTTTTATCCAAATTAGAGAAGGTTGTTGGTTATGAGTCACAAGTTATGGGGGATAAAAATGCTAAAGATACTATGCAAGTGGAAATGAAAGATAACTCATTCATCACATTAGATGACACAATATGGAGGAGCTTTAAAGGATTACACTTGTGAGTGAGTTTATGGTGAAAACAAGTTGAAGCATAGAGCCTATAATCGAAAAATGTTAAATCCAAAAGCAAGTAATTATCACAAACTATAATGGATAAGGCAACAAGTCATATACGAGCATGGTGCCAAGGAGGCTTTGGCAAAAACGAGTGAGCCAACAATCGTAAATAAATCAATTCAACAAAAAAAACAAGGAGGTTGAGGAACAAGATAAGGAACAACCAAAACTAGCAATGATAGAGGTCTGGAATCCTATAAAGGGTTTCAAGTAATAATTAAAATAAGGATTCAATCTCCCATGATAATACACTAGTTTTGGAATGAGTTCAGAAACCAACCTCAACTGGAAGATTTCCAAATAGTACCAATTTGAGGGAAAAGTAGTGGCCATTTAGTGTGTCTCTTTGCAATGTTTGTAAAGTGTAAGATAGAGTCAACGCACAACTTTATTCATATTCACTGATAATTTTTGAAATAATAGTAGAAATGAATATCAACATATAGAAAATGTATATTAAGAGTTCCATGCACCTATACATCCAAGTGGATCACACCTTTAAATTTAATAACTGGAGGAATACTTTTTATAATATATGTTTATTAAGCTACAATAGCTTTGTTTGGTAGGTCAAGTCAATGCTATCAAAACCAAGCCAATGATCAAATCAATGGAATCCAAAAACCATAGCTAGTCAGAGAACTAAAAATAAAAATGTTCAAGTAAAAAATACATAAAATATTCAAATTTTTCCACCTATATGCCAAATTAAAATGCACTTTTAGATCTAAGTATTGGAGGAATATCTTATAGGGAAACGTACAAGATGCTTCCTCACATTCATGGAAGGTATTCCTAGTAAACTTGGTAGTGTAATTTTTTCTGTCTATCCCAAGAGGATTCGAATAAAATACCTACTGACATGGAACTAACCAAATTGCCAACAACATTGACAACAATTGGTTATACTAAGCCCTTGGATTA